>OY282600.1:26607643-26814557 GCA_958298965.1 Chrysolina haemoptera | reverse complement strand
GCTCTTGTAATGAGTGAAGACAGGCTATCTTTAAAACAGAGGAGAGAGGAAGTGAGTATCAAATAGTACTTATTGTGAAAGTTTTGTATCCACGTTTTATTGTATTACACTTACAACCTTCTGATATTATTTATTTATTTATAAACGGGGAAAACCCCTTTACAGATAATACATATAATAATGTTAGTAGTAAACAGAGCTAAAGTAAGTTAAAATTTGATTTACAACACAAGTGTTTATGAACGAATATAAACAAAAGCATAGATATGATGACTAGGTCTTTTAATTGGCGTACAAAACTATCACGGGTATCAAAAAAGTCTAGACATTTGTTGTACTGATTTGCTAAATTGGTCGAACGAGCAACAAATGTGAGTAGATAAGAAATGAGAGAGCTTTTGGATTCAAGGTCAAAACCTATGAGAGAGCTTTTGGATTCAAGGTCAAAACCTATGAGAGAGCTTTTGGATTCAAGGTCAAACCCTATGAGAGAGCAAAAGGATTCAAGTTCAAAGGTCACAGTGCACGTGTGAGATTACCTGGAATTTGCTGACTATCGATTACAAACAAGTCTCAACAAGTTGGAGAAATTTAATAAGGGTTCAGTGACCGTTTTCAAGGTCAATACATGGTTGTCAGATATCCAGAATATTAATTCAAAATAAAGTTAAACTGAAATATTCCCCCACTATAATTGAAAATATATATAAACCGAGAACGATATCACACACCAGACATTCCATTATCATAATGAGTATTACCGAGTTCAAATTCAACTTGTCATCAAGTGATTATTTCTGTAAAGAAAAATCAAAAGTAGTGTTGAGTGAAAGAAAATTCCCATTAAACAAATCTAAAAGTAAATTTGTTGTTGTGAATCTTTCATATGATTTGAATTTCACTCCATGTATTGAAATTGCCGGAAATAAGGGAGATCGAGTGATTTTCACAGAGCATGAGTGGAAAAAGTTCTTCACATACCAAGGAATCATTACCAATTATTTTTACTCATCCGATGAAGTAGAAGTTATTGAAGACGATAGATTCACCATTGAGTTCAGTCAATTTACAAACGGAAAAGTAGTTAAAATAAAAAAAGATTACTCCTCAGTATACTTGGGGTTTGAAACAGTCTGCAAGCTATGGGAACTCCAACCCTTAATTGAATATAGGGTAGATATTTTGAAAAGACAGCATTATGGACAATATTTCCAAGTTTTGAAAAACGGACTCTGTAAGCTGAGCGGTGATCTGTTGCAAAATGCTTTAGATTTGCTCCAGCCAGAAGTGAATCGCAATAGTGAAAATATAAGTCTAACTCTGGAATTCATCCATCTTTACCCGGAAGTTTTCAGAACTGAATTGTCTGATAAACCATGAATAAGGCGGTGACAATTGATGAGAGTCAAAACAAAACTGTTTATATGTACACATGGAAATTTGCTTACAAGGATTGTCGGAAAATGTATTGGATGTATGCAGCAATCGATAGAATGCGCTTCAAGAAGCGAATATCAGAAACCTCGAGGATCGTCGCCCCCATTTTGGATTCAACACATAGAGAAATAATATTCAATAGTAGATTTTGTGATTGATTTGTAATTTTATATTAATAAAACTTTTATGTGAATATTATATGGTTTTATTTGAAAAAGTATCATACAAAATCATTTTTCGATATCCACGAATTATATTTATTGCTTAAACCTAACCATTTGATGTACAATTTGTCTCCTTTTTTTCTTAAAATTTTTTCAACCAGAAACACATCAGGATGTTTAACTCTTTGAAGTTCTTCTCCATAAAATCCGCCTTGTATGTCAACATTATCTTGATCTTTAAGAAAATATACTGCAGGATTCGACTGATAGACTTTTCTCACAATAAAAATTTCATTGGACCAGTTTGGTGTATACCCTTTATCAAATGCCTCTCGATACTTGCTTATTCTTACATGATCATTGATTTTGAATTTTCGTTTTCTTGGGTCCACTGTTTTGAGGTGACTATAAGCGTTTTCGAGTAAATACTTTTCATGACATTTTTTTACATCTTTGGGTTTCATTCCTATTGTCCTGTGTACGGAATTGTTATAGTTAGAAACTATTTCTGGTAGAATATCCAACCACTTGTAATTTCCTTGTAGGCTGAATTGTTTCCACATTCTATTTTTCAGAGTTCTGTTTACTCGTTCAACTATGCTAGCTTTCAAATTGGAGAAAGTGCTATAATGGTTGATTTTCCAATCATTCATCAACTGTCTGAATTTACTATTGTAGAACTCTTTTCCCATATCCGTTTGTAGATTTTTTGTTGTAACTTTCATATCTCTCAATATTTTTTGCATCGCACGAGTCACATCTTCCCCACTTTTAGTTTTAACAGGCTCGCACCAAACATATTTGGAAAATACGTTTATAACAACTAAAATGTATTTAAATCCTTTGTTAGTTTTTGAATATGGAATCATTTCAACCAAATCAGCTTGAATGAGATCATTTAAACCTTTGATGATAACACGCCTCCTTTGAAATCGTCTTCGTGAATTTCTATGTAACTCTCCTACAATGTCTTCTTTGATTTTATCCATTTTCAGTTATAGGACACTGAAGTAAAATTTCGACAAACAGTTGATTATGCTGCTGCTGATCGACTAAGAAATTGATCTTATCACCTTTATTTAAAAACATTCCTATCAGACTAACCAGTGAACCAGTATCTGCATACTCTTCTCCTAGTGATATAGATATATCTTCTGGCAGGGAGTTGATGCTTTCAATTTTTCCGGAAACGGGAAACTCATACGAAGTTGTACCATTTTCAAATACAAAGAAACTAACACTCTTCCTGATATCCTTGATTGCCCTCAAATGAAGAACACATTTGGTATGACACGAAGATGGATTCCATATGTAGAAAGGTGTGTTGATTGAGGAGGTTTTCGGAAGTATTTCTGATTCAGAATATGGTGTTTGAGATGTTCTCAAAAAATGTCTTCCAAATTTATCGATGGGCATGGTGCCACGGTTAAACACCAAATGGAGTTAAATCATATAAGTTTTTATTTTATTATTCCTGCCTCGCGAAGTTCCTCAATTATGCTTATGATTTCGTTATTCACACCGGTGTTTCCAGCACACTGTGATGCAATCAAGAGTTTTAATCGCTCCACTAGCTCATTGAAATCATCAAAATATTTATATTCGATCGGAAGATTGTTGAAATCAAGCAAAGTTAGTCCTGAACCCCTTTTACTTCTTGTTGTGGTGCCTGGAGCCGAACTGATTCTTGGTCTGGGCTTGGGAAGAGATAAGTTGGGTTCCGTGAGTTTTTGACTTTTCTCAAGTTCACGTTCTTTAGCCAAAGAATGTAGTGTTGTAATTCGTGGTTTTATTAAATTAACAAACTTTGACGCGTTTGATGTTGATAGACCCCTTGTAGGATCATAGCGGAGATATTGTGCATTACTCCTTCTTATTATATCGATGTATGAATCAAGATCTTTATTTTTGTAACCAAGCGGTTGTTTCTTGAACATCAGTTCATATAAACCCGGAGTTCCAGTGTATCTGAACTTATTATTTATTACAATATCGGCACCATCAAAACCAACAGTTGCGTTACCTATGGCAAATTTTTCCGTAGAGGCATCAAAATATACTCCAAAAGTATCGTCAAATGCATTTTTCGTATCTGAAATTTTGTCTTCTATATATGCACGAGGCAACGGCTTCGCGAATTGTTGTAAGTATTGTTGCTGTGCATTCATCACAGGTTGCATACTTTCCTCAAAATAACTCCCTTCGAAGTCGGATGGTGGAATGGTTGAATCATATTGAAATGTCTCTTCATCAGGAGTGATCTGATAAAATTCTTGAGGTGTTGGTTTATGAAATTCACGGGGTGTTGGATGGTGTAATTTTTTGGGTGTCGATTGATAACTTGAAAGAGGTGATTTAGTTTGATGTTTCAATTCTTGCTTCAATTCTTGCTTGAACTGTGTCGTTGGGGGTTGTTGAACAGCAGACAAGAATTGTTTCAATGGCTGAGTAATTGGTTCATACGTTTTTTCTAAATGTGACTGAGATTCTGCAATATCAGATTTCAAAGTTTTATATTTTCTTCTCAACGCTTTCCTTGCACTCAATAGTTGTTCTTGTAAATGACTGTTCATGATGACTGACAATCATTCCCCAATCTTGAAGTTTATATATGAATAAATGTGTCGAAACCCTTCCTGTATCGTCCCTCGTTTATAGAACAATCTTTATCGATAACGAGAAAACCATATTTATCTTTCCAACAATAAGAGCAGATTTGTTTGAAATTCTGCAAGGACATATCTATACTGACATGATCATCATATATATGTTTCAGATTTGTTAGGTCTTGTTGGAAAATTATAAGCAAATTAGCATTGTCTCTAATGAGTTGTTTGGAAATGGCCGAATAGGTTTGACATAAATAGAAACAATCTGTGTGTCTGTGACGGCCGAAACAGAAATAATTCTTGATTATGTTCTGATCACATGTGGCAACATCATCGAATATTATGACTGAATGATCTTTTATATTTTCAGGAAGAATAACTTCAACAGAATCTTTATATTCATGAAATCCAATTTCTTTCATAGGCGCCAGCAAAATCCTCAAATAATTATATTTAGGTTGATATAATGATTTGGAAAATAAGTATACATTTGTGAAGCGAAGACCGTTAGGTTGTTCCAGCAGAGACAACATCACATTAGTTTTGCCTGACCCACTTGCTCCAACAAGTAACCCTCTTTTAGATTGACCTCCAAATAATACACCATGTTTTCTAACGGTATTCTCGAAATTGATCTCATCATGATTGAGAACTGGAAGCAACACCTTTTGTTTTTCAGTCTTCATCACATCGGAATAGTTATTAAACTGGCATTAGTGCAGATGTAATAGGTATATATACGCGTGTCTGACTTGTTCCAAACATAATATAATGGGACAGCGAAGGAAATTAGTCGTTAGTACGAGCCGAAACACAAGAAAGAAAGGTCGAGGTTTTTTGAATACCTTGATCAACAAACTTCCTGTAGAACTACATGTCCCTGGATATAATTACTGTGGTCCTGGCACCAAGTTGGAAAAGAGATTATTGAGGGGAGACGTAGGCGTGAATCCTCTGGACGAAGCTTGTAAGCGACACGACATTGCTTACTCCAACAGTGAAGATTTAGAAGCAAGGAATATTGCTGATAAGAAACTTGCAACGTTTGCTTCCGAACGTTTGAAATCTTCTGACGCAAAATTGGGGGAAAAAGTGACAGCATTTGGGGTATCTAATATTATGAATCTCAAAAGCAAGTTGGGGATGGGATTAAGACGAAAAAAGAAAACAGTGAAGAAGAAGAAGGGTGGTGAATTGAAAGTTGCCAGGAAACGAAAAAATAAGCAGAGAAAAAGAATCATACCAATTCCAAAGAAGGGTGGATTTCTACCATTTTTACTACCACTTTTAGGGGCGCTAGGTGCTGTAGGAGGAGGGGCAGCATCTATCGCTTCAGCAGTCAACAAGGCAAAATCTGAAAAACAAAGACTTGCTGAACAAAAGAGACACGATTTAGCGATGGAACAAAAAGGAAAAGGTTTATATTTGAGACCTCGTAAAGGTTATGGAATGTTTGCTCAGCCATATCAAAAAAACTGTTGAAGTTACCACGCCGAGCCTTGACCAATATTGATTTGATGAAGAATGTAGAGCGTTTGGGGATTCCTTACTTTCGAGGTGTTTTTATGAGAGATAAACTTCCCAGAAAAATTGGAAGCAAGGAGTGCGGTATTATCAATCTGGATTCTGATTTAGGAGAAGGGACTCATTGGACTGCATATTCCAAGGATAATGCCGAAGTTATATATTTCGATAGTTATGGAAATCTTAAACCACCCAAGGAATTGATAAAATACTTCCTCAGCGCTGGTGACGTGAATAATATAAAATATAACTATGATTCTATGCAGAAGTTCAACTCTTATCAGTGTGGACAATACTGCCTTTTGTTTTTATATAATCAATATCTCTGATGTATTTCCTTCATTAATCAATAAACTACCACTGAGAAAATATGTCTTTTACTTTCACATTGAGTGATTCATCCTCAGTGTTGAGTTATAATTTCAACCCTCCAATTTATCTGGACGATGATGTGGAATATGAGATAGGCTTGGCAAATTTTGATTCGTTCAATGTTATTCCAAACGTAACAAAACTGAACAATGTTTTGGTATGGGGTGATCACGATGAATTCAGTTATATCATTCCTGAAGGGTTTTATGATGTAACAGATATTGTTGATCTCATCATTAAACAGATGACTAGCAACAATGAAGATGTTGTGATATCCATCGACCCAAACTGGACAACTTCGAAAGTGGTCATCCGGACAAACACTAAAATCAATTTTTCAGTACAAAACTCTATTGGTCATTTATTGGGATTCGAGAAGAAAATACTCAATGCAAACGGGATCTATAAATCAGACCATGAAGTGAAAATTCTTTCAATCAATACAATTTGCATTGATTGCAATATTGCGATGGCTTCATTTTTGAATGGTAATCCAGTGCATATGATTCATCAGTTCTTTCCAACAGTGCCAAGAGGGTATAAAATAGTTGAAACTCCATTGAACATTCTGTATTTCCCCGTCACTGTTAAAACAATCAACAACATCACTGTGAGAGTTGTGGATCAAAATTTCAATTTAATTGATTTTCGAAACGAGGAAGTTACTGTTAGATTGCACCTGAGAAGGAAGACTTTCTGAATAATGGTGTGGAGATTTGATAACTCAGCATTCCAACAACCCTATAAAAAGAAGGCGAAGCGAGCTTTGAAAAACAGTTTGGAAGCAACTGCCGAATTACTAACACCAGAAAACAAACAGTACTTGAAATCTTTGGGATTAAAACTCTTAATATAATGGAACTGCTACAAATCACGAGTGAGCCTTTCATTGACAATACAATCGAAGATTATCAGTTTCATACATATCAGCCATATATCACCAATGAAATTAAATATAATGATGAAATAAGAATTCCAATTCAAGACTTGGATGCTTATACATTACCCTGTAACTCATACATCTACATAGAGGGGAAGCTCACAAGACCGGATGGGAATCCAATTACGAAAATAAAATTCGTCAACAACGCAATATCTTTCTTATTCCGTGAGCTAAGATATGAGTTGAATGGTGTGGTGGTAGACTCTGTCAGAAACATTGGACTAGTTTCAACGATCAAAAATTATTTGTCTATGAATGAAAATGAAAGTATTTCAATGCAAAATGCTGGTTGGTTTCCTAAACTTGATGCGACTGATAAAATATTAGTTGATGACGAAGGGAATTTCAACGTATGTATTCCGCTGAAGTTATGGGCTGGCTTTTTTGAAGACTTTCGGAAAATAGTGATAAATATGAGACAAGAACTAGTTTTGATTCGTGAAAGTCATGATTTGGATGCTGTGATTAGTATAGATGATTCTGAAAACCCCAAAGTAGGCATAAGCAAGCTGAGTTGGTGCGTTCCTCATGTGACACCGAGTATTCAGGAACAACTACGATTGAATAAGATCATAAATAGCAATGTTGAACTACCTTTGAAATTCAGAAGGTGGGAATTAATCGAATATCCTTCTTTAAATGAAACAACAAGACACACTTGGGCAGTGAAAACAACTACGAAGGTTGAAACTCCTCGACATGTTATTATTGCATTTCAACATGCTAAAAAAGAAAAGCTCACCACCGATATGAGTACATTCGACCATTGTAATCTGAGTAATTTAAGAGTATTTCTGAATTCCGAACGATTTCCTTACAATGACTTGAATCTTGATTTCAAGAACAACAAGTTTGCAAAACTCTATGAAATGTATGCCAACTTTCAAGAGAGCTACTATCATATTAAATCAAATCAACCTATTTTCAATCCAAATGAATTTAAAGTGAGGGCACCGCTGATCCACATCGACTGCTCACGTCAAAAAGAAGCGATTCAGACCGGTTCCATAGTACTCAGAATTGAGATTGAGACTGCTGAAGTTACACCCAAGAATGTGACAGCTTATTGCCTTATTCTACACGAGAAAGAATTTTCATATAATCCATTGACTAAAATTGTTAAGCAATTTTAATGCGCATGCTCAACTTGTTGTTATATATAAAGATTTTCATGTTTAAAACATCAGTTTGAAGATGATATCAGAGTATCGAAGAAGATTGGAGCAGCACCATAAGAACCTAAAATTACTCAAACAATTGATTGAGTCATACAATTTGAAACGATCATTGATAAGAAAATTCACTAATTTGAAAATATGATATTGGTGATAGATGTACAAGGTTTCAAGATCGAGAACGATAAATTTTTAACCAAGGAATTTGCCGCTTTCGATGGAAGTAGAGTTTCTCACTATGTTTTCAAACCTCCATTTCCATTAAACATGCTCCCACCAAAATTCCACAGTCAAGCCACTTGGTTGATGCATAATCACCACTGTATAGATTGGAATGACGGGTTCACGCCATTGCATCAATTCGGAAATATAATTAAGAAGCTCACTGAGGGAGTTGACACTATTTTTGTTAAAGGAAAGGAGAAAGCTGAATATATCAAAAAGTTCACCCATCAACCAGTCATAGAATTTGAAGAGCAACCCGGTTTACGAGCCTCTGAAGCAAGTTGTTTTCATCATAATAAAGATAATTGTATATGTGCACTTTCAAATGTTTATTTTCTATATCAAATGTATATAATGGATACATCTAAATAAATATTTCCCAAAGAAATATATTTTATTTTACAGTCTTTTATTATATGAATTTAAGTCAAGATCATTTTAGACTTGTCACGACAAGTCATGCACTTGTCTAGATACCAGATGTTGTCACATGGAAGTCATTGACCTTGCAACACCTGCGATTCATCAGAATGATGACTCATCACTTTCTAGCATCCGGTTGCCTAGACACCAGATGTTTCCCGAAAGGTCACTGAACGCTATACAGCAATGCGCATGCTTATATCAAGAGATTTATCTATTTAATTGCAGTTGTTATAGCGATTATGGTTAGTGAGGTTACTACTGAGCTGAATGAATCATGAAGTGTAACAAATGTGGAAAGGATTTTTCATCAAAAAGTAACTTAAACCGACATATACGAAATAACTGTCCTCTCAATGATGTTAGCGGTGTACCTTCTAAACGAATTAAATTGGGTGATTCATCTACAAGTGTTCCAAATTCGAGAAAAAGGTTAGATGCGAATATTTTGTCGAATGTGGACGACGCTATAGAGCAACTTCAGCACGCATTCAAGAATAGGATAGCAAGCTATCGATTCAAAAGTAGTGGAATACAAGTTGATTACTCTAACTTCATGGAAGATGTTAAACCGAAAGTTCTGAAAATCATCTCTGATTATATACAGGAATATAACAGCTTGAAAATAAATTTTGAACTATTTGGACATTATATCATACCTGAGAAAGAATTAGGTGACATGAAATCCTTCAACACAAAAAACAAAATTATAACTTGTTCCAGTGACTTGGATTGCCTCTATGCGGAATTCATGAATGAGATGATTTCAAAGGCTTCAGAGTTCCAGGAAAGAGACTCAGGCTGGTCATTACAGAAAATTTGGTATCTGGATGTCAATATAAACAAATATAATCCACTATCAGCCTCGTCGTATATTAAGTTACCCAAAACAATTAATATGAAACAAGCCGTTTTGAATGTGAAGAATTTGGATAATGCTTGCTTCGCTTGGTCCATTATGGCAGCAATTTTTCCTTCGAATGGTGATCCTTCGAGTCCATCTTCATATCCTCATTATACTACATTACTCAATTTCCAAGGCATTGATTTTCCAGTGAAATTGAAGGATATTTCTAAATTTGAAAGAATGAATAATATATCCATTAATGTATTTGGTGTAGATACGAAATTTAAGGATGGAAAAATGGTTACCAACATCGTGGGGCCCTTACATTTCACAACAAACCGATCTGCAACACATGTGAATCTTCTGCTGATTACTGAGTCGGATGGGAATAATCATTACTGCCTCATTACAGATTTGTCGAAGTTGGTTACACGACAAAAATCAAAGCATAATGGCCGTATGCACATTTGTGACGGTTGCCTCCAATTCTTTCCTACAAGTGAAAAACTGAAGACTCATCAACAATATGATTGTAATCATCTTTGTGTGATACTCCCAAAATCAGAGATGATTATCAACAAGTATGGTGAGGTTGTGCCTGGAAATATTCTTAAATTCACCAATTTCGAGAAGCAGCTCTCAGTTCCTTTTGTGATCTATGCTGATTTTGAGAGCTTGCTGAAACCTATTCATCACAGTCAGCCATCTGATGAGCACTCATTCACATTGAAAGCATACGAACATGAGCCATATTCATTCGCTTTCTATTTGAAGTGTAATTTTGATGACAAATACTCGGAATTCGTACAATATCGTGGAAGTGATTGTGTCGAGGTTTTTGTCAGGAGGTTGGATGATCTTGTCTTGGAATTATACAACAAACATTTGAGACATGTGAAAGAGATGCTGCCACTCACTGAAGAGGAAGAGAATGAATTTCAGAATTCTACGAAATGCCATATTTGTGGTGACTCCTATAAACCTGATGACATCAAAGTTCGAGATCATTGTCACTTGACTGGTGTGTACCGCGCAAGCGCTCATTCGAGATGTAATTTGCACTATAAAGTAGTGAAATTCATTCCTGTCTTTTTCCATAACTTAACAAATTATGACTGTCATCTCTTCATAAAAAAATTGGCTTCGAATAAAGAGAATATCTCAGTGATTGCCCAAAATAAAGAGAAGTATATTTCATTCTCCAAAACATACTTGGTTGAAAAATCAGAAAACCCGAAAATTAGAGACAAATTCATCACCTTGAGATTTGTTGACTCTTTCCGCTTCTTATCAAAATCACTAGATAATCTGAGTAAAACACTGGAGCCGTCTCAATGTCGGGAGGTGAGGAAATATTTTCCAGACCATAGGAAATTTAATATGATAAGACGCAAAGGTGTTTTTCCATATTCATATGTTGACTCATATGAAAAATTGAATCAACCTACATTACCAACTCAATCTGAATTCTTCGATATTCTGAGTAGTAAAGAAATTTCCGAAGAAAACTATAAACGAGCTTGTGAAGTATGGCAGGAATTCGGATGTTCAACTCTAGGAGAATACTCCGATGTTTACCTGAAATCAGATGTTCTACTTTTGGCAGATGTCTTCGAAAATTTTCGGGAGGTGTGCTTGGACAAATATAAACTTGATCCTGCCCAGTATGTAACAGCTCCTTCACTCAGTTGGGACGCAATGTTGCGTTTAACCAAAGTAGAATTAGAGCTCCTAACTGATATAGATATGGTTCACTTTTTCAAGAAAGGGATTCGTGGCGGAGTAAGTCAGTGCAGTAAAAGGAAGGCTATAGCTAATAACCCATTTATATCATCTTATGATGCTTCCAAACCTAACTCATATATTTTGTATCTCGATGCAACCAATTTGTATGGAGCTGCTATGAGTGAATACCTTCCAATGCGAGATTTCAGATGGCTTGAGCGGTATGAGCAAGAAAACTTAGACATCTTTGAAATTGGAGACACATTGTCGAAAGGATATGTATTGGAAGTTGATTTGGAATATCCACCACACTTACATGATGACCATAATGACCTTCCTTTTTGCCCGGAGAATATTAAGCCTCCAGGAAGCAAGTATTCCAAGTTGACTCCAAATTTGATGAGCAAGGAAAGATATATTATACACTATAGAAATTTGAAACAATGCTTGAAATATGGATTGAAATTGACGAGGATTCATAGAGTTTTGGAGTTCACGCAATCAGCATGGTTGAAGCAATATATTGATTTGAATACGAATCTCAGGAATTCTGCCAGGAATGAATTTGAACGTGACCTCTTTAAATTCATCATAAACTCAATTTTTGGAAAAACCATGGAAAACGTGGACAAGAGACAAGACATTAAACTATGCAGTCACTGGGAAAATATGCCAGGTTCTGTGGGAGCTGAGGGATTCATATCAAAACCTCATTTTAAATCATGTTCAGTATTTGATGAGAACTTAGTAGCCATTCAAATGGAGAAATTGACAGTTACCTATGACAAGCCACTTTATGTAGGGTTTTCAATTTTGGATATTTCAAAAACGGTCATTTATGATTTTTTGTATGGCTACATCAAAACAAAATATGGTGACAAAGCAAACCTCTGTTACACAGATACCGATTCATTGATCTTGGAGATATTCACGGAAAATGTATACGATGATATTAGGGAAAATATTGAATTATTTGACACTTCTAATTTCAAAATTGACAATATCCACAAAATTCCCAAAACAGTGTCAGTTGTCGGCAAGATGAAAGACGAATTTTATGGATCACCAATAGAATGTTTTTATGGTACAGGCGCGAAGGCATACTGTGTTAAGACAACAGAAGTCATGAAAAAAGCCAAAGGAGTTTCTAAAAATGTAATAGAGAATGCACTCCAAATTTCAGATTACATTCGAATTGTTGAAAGAGGTGGCTCTATCTTACGAAAAATGTATATTTTTACTTCTTATTTACACACCATTTACACGGAGCTGAGAAACAAAATTGCGTTATCATCTAATGATGACAAAAGATTTGTTTTACCCAATAATGTACAAACATTGGCGTGGGGTCACTATAAGTTGAGTCCTAAAGATGAAGACGCAGTGTTGGATCTCTTACTATTAATGTCAGAAAATTTAATAGATGAATAAATTTTGGATATTTAATTGGTAAATAAAACAAAGATATTGAATGATGTTTTTTATTTAAAAACCCTAATACATATCATTTCAAACTACGTAAGCATGAATAACATCTTGATTGTGGAGGTGGCGGGCCATCTACATGTTCCTCCCACTCAGGTCGATTATGATGAATGAAGCAAGGTAGCTGAACCTGTAGTTCAAACTTGTCCGTATACTCATCTGGTAGTTTGTGCCATGCTGAAAGAAGTTCCCAAGACCTAGCTTTTCGAATCAAATATTGTAACGGAAATTGCCGCAGTTCTTCTTCAGTGAACTCGTATAAGGGTTTGAGGTGCTTCTCATGTTTGGTTATAAGATCAATTATGCACTGAACACTATCCATATTTTCTGAAATATTTCCACCAATGAAGAAAGAAGGATCACTGAGGAGCACACAGCTATGTAGTAAATTAAAGAGTGAACTGTTCTAGACTCTGAATCATCTTTTATATTAGCTGATGGTGGGGAGGGATATAGCTCGATTATGTCCGTTTGTTCAGTGGAATTATGTTTTCTTATTAATAACTTATACTTTGTACTATTGGTGGGTACTGAAGTTTTGACGATTCGTACATTATTAATTTCAAGTGGTATCATTTTCACCCACTTAGATGGCCAAGTTTCATTCCACGTACCATTGCTATCGAAGCAAATGAAAATTTCTCCAACTTCACTGGGTTGGTGTATGAGTAGAACACCATGCCAAATAGCTTGTAAAATTATAAGATTTGTGAACATGTTGAATGGTTCACATGAACTAAAGTTGAAAATCCATTCATTATAGTGATAAATGAAAAAGGCAGGATGGAAGGGGAAAAGAAAGCATAAATATCCGAAAATTATTTATTTATCTGTATATAGGTATATAATTAATCCCTCTGAGTGTCGGATCCCTTGCATAACCTGCTCTTCTGTGAGTTCTATGTTCCTGGGTGGGCATGTGACTAATCACTTTTCTCCCCTAGTTGACTATGACGGAGCCTTTCCTGCCTTCTGAACCTTCTCTTCTCCGTCCTACTTGCGCCAATGGGTGGGCACCTGACGATATCCCTGTTCAAGTCAGGTATGTAGCTGGTGTAGTTGTCCTCATTCCAGCTCTCCACCTTATTGTTGTCTCCAACTTGTTGGTTTCTTTCCACCTCCAGCATGCTGTGACGGAGCCTCTCCTCCCTTGTAAATCTGCTTTTCTCCGTCCTACTTGCGCCAATGGGTGGGTACCTGATGATATCCCTGTTCAAGTCAGGTATGTAGCTGGTGTAGTTATCCTCATTCCAGCTTTCCACCTCATTGGCGACCCCAACTTGTTGGTTTTTTTCCGCCTCCAGCCTGCTGTAACGGAGCATCTCCTCTCTTGTGAATCTGGTTTTCTCCATCCTACTTGCGCCAATGGGTGGGCACCTGACGATATCCCTGCTCAACAAGTCAGGTACATAGGTGGTGATATAGCTGTCCTCATCCCAGTTCTCCATGCTTCAACAAATCCCTAACTGGTGAGTTCAGTATTCCTCGGGGGTCGACTAGGAACCTGGTATAAATTATTAGCGGCCTGGTATCCAAACAGAATGAACAAAACCCGATTCTGAGTTTTGGTTGGCTGGACCAATAATTACTTGATAAAAAGCGAATAACTTTTCTTCTACACACACAACACAAAATTCTTTCAATTACTGAAATATTTGTAGAATATGTTGACATACTTTTACTATAATGCTATTTCATTCTTTATATATCCAAAACTAATTAGTGGAAAGGGGAATACATACTCAGCATATCTAAATTAAGTATGAGTGGGGGATACTTAATCAGCATATTTCAGGAAACATATAGTGCTGACTCCCTAACCTTGAGAGAAGCCATTGAACCAATCACAGATTTCTTTGAACTAACTAGATATGTTTCGCAAGCGGAAATATCAACAGCGAATTCCAGGAAACAAATCATTCACACATGTACTCATTAACCTTGAAAGACACCAACTTATCAGTAATGTGAGCATCTAGATGTTAAAAGTTTCGAGTAAGCAGGTCATCGATATTTGTCGACGCAGGGTTACTTAATACCCCAAATGGAATTTCTACACTTTTGTATATATCTGAGGATATTGCTTTTTCGTATGATTAATCTATCAACTATGGAGGTTGACGAAGTTGACTTAGGTTTTGAATCTGAGTGCGATGAAATTATTTGTGATATGGAAGAAGTCGATGATAAAATGGAAGATATCCAAATTATTGGAAGTATGGAATTCGTGACCACAAGTGTATACCAAAGTATGTGCATTACAGAACACTACTTTACCACTATCTCAGAAAAAGAGAGAAAAATGTGTATTGTGTGTTTTTACGACTTTGCGGCAGAGGTGAATTCGAATATAGAGTGCCAGCAAGTTTCAAACCACTACTCTGGAACAGTGGATAGTGTGCATGAACGCTGTATCTCCTGCCATGACTGTGGAAGACAATTAGGCATAGTGTGTCTAACAAGATGCTGCATGGTGTGTAACAATTGTAATTTTAAATTTCCTGAATAAATTTTTATTGCATATTTGAATTACTTGATTATTTACTCCACTATCAAAATTATAAACAGATATAAATTATGCTGTACCCGAACATTTCCCAAATTCATTATTATTTTTTGATTCAATTAAAATTATATTCTTCTTTAGTTATTCAATTATTACAGAATAAAAAATAAAAATACAGTACTACTATATACCTGATATACTATATATCAGTTCAACCAAATGGCTCTAGATGTCGCTTCCTGTGCTACATGTCTGTATTATTCGTACTACCAGTGTACTACGAATTTTACAGTCTGTCAAACCAAACTAAAATTATAAAGAAGAAGAATGGGGCTATCTGCTCTGTGGTTTCAAACTTTTATTTTGTTTATTTGAAAATCAAAAAATTCGTTTTTCAAGTAAATAGTTTTGAAGTTTTGTGTAGTTGTGTAGAAAACAGTGTATTTTGGTTGAAGATCTACAAAAAATGCACTGTTTTTCAGACAGGGACTCTGTTTGCAAATTTCTGCATAATCAGCAAAACTTATGCTTCTGTGTGAGGTGAAGGTATTCTTCAAACATTTTAAGTGATAATAGTTTTATGAAAAAAGAAAATGGTTAAGTGTTCACAAGAAGGAATTGAATTCAGTGCTGTTTTGATCAGATAGTGCTTTTTAAGTGAGTGTTCAGTTTTATGGCTGTTAAAGGATAACTTTGATTTTGGTGAGTTTATAAAAATAATTGGACCAATTTATGCGCTATTGCCATAATGATAGTCCTAATTATTGGTCACTGTCTCATAAAATCAAATTTTACTGTACATTTATGATTGAGACAGTGCCAGTAATAAAAACTATGATTATCGCAATGGTGCATAAATTGATCCTTATTAATTCACACTGTGATTATCTAAAACATATTTCAGTAATGAACGTGGCTCCCAAACAGATAAAAGACTAGAAATAATAATAAAACAATAGAGATACTTTGAGTTTTCATTTATTTTTTATATATGCAAAAGCTAATAATAAAAAATTGTATAAATAGGTATGGTATAAAAGAATATTATATAAAAATATGTACATGAATATACACCAAAGTAATGTTTGAATATCACTAAATTCACTGGGCCAATTGTACAGGACAAGTTCAACAACGATTCAAGTGAACCAAGTTTTGCTGTTAGGGATTAGCCAATCAAATTTCTAGTTCCTTAGCAACCGAACTCGGTTCACTTGAACAGTTGTTGAACTTGTCTCGTATAACTCGCCCTAGGTCAGAAAAAATGTAAAACATGTATCCATGAATAGGCACCGAAGAAATGTTTGAATATCACTCAGTCCACTATGTCAGTTTATCCACACCTATCGTAATGGCCCGATCCAGATCGTCAATCTCCCTCTGCTTTGTTTTGTTGTCACGGAGCAACCTTTGAATTTCCAGCTTGTTCTCCTTTAACTGGTCCTCCAACTCTACCTTCCTTGCTCGCTTCTTCTCTATGAAGGCACTCAGTAAATTTTTTATCTCAGCGAGATGAGTGTTATGCTCCTGAGTGCCTTCGAGGGAGTTCGCAGTTTCATTCGGGCCCTGTTCGCCATCATCTCCTGCCTTTTCTTGGATGGAGTTGTCCTGTTCACCATCTTCGCCATCTTCACTCCCTTCATCTTCTTTGGTTATTGTCTCCATTTTGATGTCTTCCCCATCATCACTCTCCGAATTGCTGGGGCTCTCAGCTTCGCTTATATCCTCGTATATGGCAGCTGGTGTTGAGGTATAAGCTGGTACGAAACCCTTCCTCGCAGCATTAATCGGCCTCAAGTTCGAAAAGGTTCCGTCCAATATTTCAATATCACTGCCAATACTAGAAGTTGATGTATTTTTCACTAAGCGGAAGCCCCCATCACTCGGAAGCTTCTTAAAATGCGACAATAACCTAAGCTTCTTCACTGGTGCTAACTGACTTTTGCTTCCAACTCGCGATTTCATTTTGTAAGTATAGTGGATTATTAATTCGCTTCACTAAAAAAGTTTTACTAATAATCGAAGACAGTGAGTTTGGCTTTACATATTCCTATCCCCTCATAATCCCATTTTCATGAAGCATCTTCAAAATGAATTTGCTTCTGCCTTTAAGTTTTCAACCAATAGAAACACTCCTTCACTCCCCCCAGAGCAGTAAGTAAATGTCTACATTAGTAGAAGGGCTTTCTCAAATTTTCCCATGAAATATTTGCCACAAAATTCTGAATAAACATTTTTTCCATAAAATTATGTTTCTCATAGGTTTCTGCAACAAAGCAACTTGCAATCTGAGACCATCTTCAAATTTCAATATCCTACAATGAAAGAAGAGACATGCTCTCAAAATAAAATCATGTTTATGTTATTTGATAAAAATTTATGCAAGTCTGCAGATTATTTATCACTCTGTCTGAATATTTGAAACATGGGAATCAAAAAATGCGGAATTTTGTCACTAGACACTTGGGTGTTGAATTATATAACTTATGAAAATTATTCAAGAGGTATTTCATTATGGTTATCATTTACAGGGTGTACCTAATAATTATTAAAACATATTTTTGAAAGTAATGGTAATATGAAAGTTTTATTTCAGTAATCCCTTAAGGGTGTCTCATGATTATTAATATATAATTCTGAAGCTACTGGTGATATAAAAGTTTCATTATAGTAATCGCATACAGGGTACCTCATGATTATTAAGATTTATTTCTGAAGCTACTGGTGATATAAAAGTTTCATTATAGTAATCGCATACAGGGTACCTCATGATTATTAAGATTTATTTCTGAAACTAATGGTACTATAAAAGCTCCATTTTAGTAATCGCATACAGGGTTGCCTCATGATTATTTAAGATTTATTTCTGAAACTAATGGTAGTGTGAAAATTACAGGTTGTCACACGATTATTAAAATTTCTGAAACTAATGGTAGTATAAAAGTTTCATTGAGAGGGGCTCATTTGAAAAATTTGATTTTTATCTTTATATCAAATTATCAATATTCTGGATATCTGACAACCATGTATTGACCTTGAAAACGGTCACTGAACCCTTATTAAATTTCTCCAACTTGTTGAGACTTGTTTGTAATCGATAGTCAGCAAATTCCAGGAAATCTCACACGTGCACTGTGACCTTTGAACTTGAATCCTTTTGCTCTCTCATAGGGTTTGACCTTGAATCCAAAAGCTCTCTCATAGGTTTTGACCTTGAATCCAAAAGCTCTCTCATAGGTTTTGACCTTGAATCCAAAAGCTCTCTCATTTCTTATCTACTTATATATATATATATATATACACATATATAAAGGCAACGAAATTGTATCTGGTCTACGTCGAAAGTACCAAAATCCAGATTGTTATAACATCGGCAAAATGCGGGGCGGGAACGCATTGGTCTCTGATAGGCAAACAGTACATCGGCAAACTGTCGGCCGGGTGGTCATAGCGAACATTCTACCGATACGGTAATAAACTGTCGGGGTCGGGGCAGATACAGGTTGCCAAGTTTATGTGATGGTATGCAGCAAGGATAATGAACACTATTCGTAAATAGTGTTCAAAGTCCTTGGGTATGCAGCACGGTGTCGGCCCGATCAAGGTTAGCTTGCTCAGGTTAGGTTTGTGTGTCAAGTGCGAGCCAAAATTAATTTACGCACTTTCAATAAGTTTACCTTCTTGTCTTTAATTTGAACATTTATCGAGCATGTATCCTTTTTATCATCGTCGGTATTGCTTTGCAGACGCCTTTTAAAGCTCTCAAAATAATTACTCATTTTCACGTAAATTCTGATGCTCCCTTATTATATTTGTTAGCCAGACAACTGTTTTCAAACGTTTTACAAGGAGGCAGACCGATCCACGGCGCCCATCATTCCCTAAACCCAATTTTAATGCCTCTGTGGGTAGGAGCACGAGGACGTTATTCACGCGCATGAGAGTAGGTGATAAACATCGATGAAACGACGGTGATAACCTTTTGCGATTTCTATTGGTCACCGTGAAAATACTTCAATTTTAATTTTATGACTATTCAGCCAATCATAAGACCCGGTTAGTACAAGCTATCCAATATGATACGCCAATTCCACAGTCCACGTGGACTAGATCTCAGCCAGTTCATTTTTATGACTTGTTTTTTTACCTTTGAGAGTAATGCAAAATTTAATCACAGATTAGCTAATCTGTGATTTATTTGTCCACAATATCGTTTACTCTGACTATACAATGCCTTGTACGACTTTTTTATGCTCACAACTGTATACTTCTTCAATTTCGCTCAGTATAAGTATAATAACGATTCTTTGAATAATGTGAGCGACAAAGAGAATAATATCCTACGCCATTTAGAAGCAATCTTGCGAAGGGCCTTCATGTATCCTTATGTTTGCGAAACTAAGACGGCATTAATCCTTGATAATCGGCTTACGTTCGAAGCAAATCCTTACAAAACAGCGCTGGTGATTTGGGCTCCTTGGTTATATTAGTTCCAATTACTGTAGTAATTGTTCTAAGTAGTAGCGAAGATGGTTTTGTCGTAAATCGATCACACAAACGCAGATAAGTATTGAATTTATGTGATCCTAACTCAGTTCAGATACTGTTTTGGGTAGGTTTTTTGTAATTTTTCACAACACGTTTCAATTGCTTGAATCCGCAGTTGTCTTCAGGTGAATACTGACAAATTCAGATGCTACGCGATGTATTTATAGGTCCATAAATAATTACGGTGTAATAGAGCACTGTCAGTGATTTCAGTGACGTAATTTGACAGTTGTCAAACATTCGATGGGGAAAAGGGGAACATTCTCCATGAAAATTGAAAAATGAAAAACAAAGCAATTTTCCATAAGACTACGCGTGTCCTTTTTGTGGATTTTCTGCGAAAAAATTTCTAAAAACACGTTCTTGGCATTTTAGTGATAAACCAGTAACGACAGACAAACTCGGGCAAAAAGTGAAGAATGAATTCATTCTGAAACTCGGCACATAACATCTCGACATCATGTATTAATAGAAAAAAAATTGTTTACCAAAAAATCAGGGGTGGAACCTAAAAAAAATTTCATTAAAAAAAAAATATATAATTTTTTTTGTTTTTTCAGAAAATATAAGAATTATCAAAAAACGATTTCGATGTGTTGAAAGATAATTCAATTCTCCACAAAAATGATATCGAGTAGTACTTTATGAAATACCTTCGTTTTCTCAGAAAACGTGGTTTAACGCCGACGACACATTTCATGCTCGCGCAAAGCCGCCACTGCAAGTTCAGCAGGGCCGAACATAAGATTTGTCATAACTTTGCTAAAAATTATAGTAGAAGGAAAAGAAAAAATGCATATCGTTCCTGAAGACTTCTACTTTCTCATGAAACTATAACTTGTGAGTATCTGAGTACCTAAAATGTGTTTTGTTCTACTTCACATAACCCTTCTACGATATTTACGGATGATCCGAAAGTCATGGATATTTTAGTTGATATGAAATAATTATACTGGAGCAGGAATCAATACCCTCTTTGGACCAAATGCATCGATTTAAAGATAGTGAGACAAGCCGCACTTATACATGCCAAAGAAAAAACAGGTTTTTACTCCTGCCTCAGTTTTCAACTCACCTATGATCCCGTCAATGTCTTCAATAAATGTTGAAAATAATCACTCATACACATCCTACATAAAAAATGAATTATGTGATTTCAAGCTTGAGGTTTGAACTTCACAATAGTGTTATTAAATATATACAGGGTGTCCCAGAATAAAGGGAACAAACTCCGAGGGTAGAATCCTCACTTCATTTTAAGTTCCAATAAACAAGGCAAATCATGTGTTTGAACCTCTAAACAGGGGCGTACGGCAGGTGGGTACCCCTATTCGCCCCTCCCCAACTTTCACGCCACTGGATTAATATCGATTTCGTCTTCTTTTTCTCAATCCCCAATAGTTCCTATACAAAAAAGGAATACGTTTCGTTTCACAAATATCAACGGTTTTCGAGATATTTGAAGTTGAAGTAAGAATAAGAATAAGAAGGTGCGTATGTGATGTGCGGATACTCATTAGTGATTATTTTGTTAGTGGCTATGTAAGTTTTAAATATCGGGAAAGTTTTGTGAACTAAATCACTCGTAAATGCCAACAATCTTCGAAACATTTGAATTTATACTCACTGCAAGGTATGAAATATGTTGGTTATAATGTTACAAATAGTTACCGTCACATTCCTTTCCTTTTGATACGCACGCACTTATCTCGAAAACTTTCCAAGATTACAGCAAAAATGTATTAATTTATTCTTAAAAGAATAAAAAAATATTTTCCACCCCTGGAATTTTGGTTAACAATTTTTTTTTCAAAACCCAATCGTACTTGGTTAAACTGCAAACGTCAAAACTGAAGAATACTTGATTTGTTGATCCGGTATTAACTCATGCAATACCCATCCCAAGTTTGTTTTCGTAGCAGTCTGAACCCTATCATCATTGCCTTGGAAAACTTCTCGCAACAGTGATGTTAATATTGTCTTGACCAATCAAAATAGTGGGTTTGGCTTCGATCATATCTAAGTATGGCTAAATCGCGCAAATGTGGATATTGACTTAAATCTCTCATCAGCACAGTCTGACAAGTCAAAGATAAATTACGAACAGTTCCACATTTGACATTTTGAAAATCTTTGAATTTTTTTGGGTACCAGAAATATTTAATTTAACCAATTTTGAATAATCATTTTGCATCACGATGTTATCAGCCCACTGCAAACAGAAAGGTTCGTTTCTTCCAGGAAATTGTAAACGTTCCGCAGCACCAGTCTCTATTGATGAAATTGATGAACCTTCGTCAAATAAAGCGTACGTATTCAAATAATTTTAAGGTTCAAACATTTTTACAGGAACCGCATTCGCAACAAAACGTTGAATCACGCTTGTGGGTGGAATTTCACCAATATTTTCAAGTTCTACAGATGTTGAGGACATTTTATGAAATAAATGGTGATGTGGTCTTCCACAATTATCAATGCCGCACATTTTTCGAGATTCACAAAACCGTTTTGAATGGCCTGGTTCAAGCATTTGAAACAAACAATGACTACGTTTATCTCCACGGTCTCTATCCGCTTCAAATTCGATAGCATTGAGTCAAGTCAAACCACCATTTTGTTTATGTCGCAATATATAAGTGGATCGAGGAATCCTATGCTTCAATCCGATTGAAAAAACCGAACTTCACAGCAATATGTCAAATTTCGTAACTTTAAATTTCTTGTGTTCTGCGAATTAATTTACGAATCATTGTTGAAAATATGCGAAACCCTAATCTTTTCTTTATCCATGTATCCCAAAAAACGTTTTTCCTTAATCAGTTGAATGAAAAACTGCTCTCTTCTTTGGACAATACGTTCTTTTTCTTTATTATTATTATATTCTCCATTTTGAGAAAGAGAAACTCATCCGATTACAGACAATTGAGACGATAAACGACTAATAGACCATCAGATAATGACATATTTTGCTGATTTTCTCGTTTCAGGGATTTTAACCACTGAAAATTATGTCACGATAATTCAATTCTCCACAAGTAACTTCTCAGAAAATGTGCTCGTTTTCTCAGAAAACCTGATTGAATTCCGATATCTAATTTCAGGCTCGCCTTAACCTGCCACTGCAATTTCCGGCAGGGCCGAAAATTAGATTTGTCATAACTTTGCTAAAAATTATAGTAGACGGAAATTTATATTTACATTGACCTATCCTATGTCATGCAAATGATTTTCAAGGATAAATAAACATATCTATCTATCTATCTATATCTATATCATATCATATCTATCTATCTATCTATCTATCTATACCTATCTATCTATATCTATTAGGCAGGAGTTAAACAAAGTTGTTTTTTTTGGCATGTATAAGTGGGACCTATCACACTACTATAAAATTGTTGCATATAGTCCAGCTTCAGTATAATAATTCCATATTTACTGAACTATTCATGATTTTCGGATCATCCGAAAACATCTCCGTGAAGTGTGACAAAACACATTTTAGGTACTCAAATACTCGCATATTATATTTACATGAGAAGGTAGGAGTCTTCAGAAACGATATGAACTCTTCCTTTTCATTCTCCGATCATTTTTAGCAGAGTTATGACCATTCAAATATTCGGCTCCGCCAGAACTTTCAGCAGCTGGTAAGGGTGAACCTCAAATTTGATGTCGGCGTTCAATCATGTTTTCTGAGAAAATGAGCACATTTCGTTAGAAATTACTATATAGGAATCATTTTTGTGGAGAATTTAATTGTCTCTCACCTTGTTGGTTTTCCGATAAATCATATACTTTCTAAGATCTAAAAATCTATTTATTTTTTTTAAACGAAAAATAAAATATGTTCCACCCCTGGAATTTTGGTAAACAATTTTTTTTCGTGTTTATCATGGTTCCAGCAACTAGCATAACAAGTTTGGTTGTGCTACAATCGATCTTCGCCCCAAAACCCAATCGTACTGGATTACAAGTGATTTCCTGCCTCTAACTTATCCAAAGTTGATACCAAGTTGTTCATATTACCTGAAAATTTAATAACATTACATTTTACAACGGGAAAATTTTGAATTTGTTGATAAGACTTTCGATATGTTCTGGACGACCAAACATCATTTACAGAGTTTGAATGACAAAAGTTACATTACTTGGGTGTTACAATAAACTTATCACTGCCTGCAGAGCTTCTCCTCTTCAACACTAATGTAGTTTCTTCATTATTATGTCTAAAGCACCAATCAATGTGGTGTGTTCTAATGCTAACAAAATATCAAATGTATGATAATTTTAACTTCAGTAAGAGTGAATTAAGAAATAAATCTCGAGCACATCTATAAGCAATTTGGATATCAATCATGAATAAAATCTTCTTATGTTTATATTGTATCCTTGCTATCTTCTGTATGTTGTTACACTGTTACTATAATTCTAATTTTATTTCATTAGCTATCCTTTAAAAATTGACTTGTTGATGGTATCTGTTGGGCAATAAATGCTATATTATTATTATTATTTTTTTTCCTAAGAGGATATTCCAGTCAGGCCCTGTCTCCGGAGCTCTGACACATCCGGAGGGCGCGCTGGATCGTTTACCCAGATAACCACTCCCCACGTCCGTGGGGTAAGCGATGACTGGGTCCGAGAATCATGTGCCCTGAGCAGACGCAGTGAACCAAGGATGACGGCCTTCTGCATTCGTCCGGCTAAGATTGCTGCCATATGACGGCGGTATTATTTTTAAGTTCGAGAGCAGTGTGTCCAACATTCCACCAAGGACCCCTCTAATCAGAACCACCATTTGAACAGAATGGTATGGGTAGAGCCTGCGGAGTTCAAATAGTAAGTCTCGAAATTTAGTCCGTTTCTCTTCCTCTTTTCGGACGATGTTCGTTTCACCAGGAGCCGAAAACTCAATGACGAAAATCGTCTTACTCTGTTAGTCGAGGAGGACTACATCAGGCTTATTGGCTTGTATTTGCCTGAGGGTGGGGAATGAGTAGTTCCAATATATTCGGCACTTCTCATTCTCCACAACGGACTCAATATCTCCCGTAGCATAAGGCAACACCGTTGTCTCGTCTATATCGTACAGGTGCCGTAGATAGTAGTACAATACTCGTAGAGCCGCGTTATGCCTGTGGATATAGGCCGAGACCGCATATGCTGGACATGCTGAGAGCAAATGCATAAGGGTCTCAGGCGCACCACGACACGCTCTGCATCTAGTGTCGGGGATCTCTATACCCATCACGCGGCTACGGTAGACTAGGGTGTGGAACACACCTTCCTGGCAAGCCATTATGAATCCCTCGGTCTCCGACTTCAGCTCACTTGACCTGAGGAAAGCAAAGGTCAAGTTTTTGGATAAACCAAGGTCTTCAATGTTCTTGAAAAAGACCCCATGCATTGGCTTATCCTTGTGCAGCTGCAGGAGTACCTCAGTCTCCGCAGCTTTAATGTGAGCTTTTTGTTGAACGGGTTCCAACTCAGTGACAGAGTTTGGGTTTGCCCGTTCAGTGTCGAATACGAGACCAAGTTCATCAGCTGCCCAGATTGCTGCCTTGAAAAGAAATGCTCCAATTCCTGCTTTTTTATGGTCGTGGACCATGCAGAGAAGGGGATCTGAACTCCTGATGACTTTACAGGCTCCATCCAGAACCATTATGTTATGTAGACACTCCAATCCCAAAAGTCCCCGGCCTCCCTGTAGTCTGGGGAAGCATACCTGTGGAACGGACGATTTAGGATGCAAGCTCCTATTAAGATGCATCATCTTACGAGTTTTCACATCGAGTTGTCCATTTTACCACTCCAAAGGAGTAGAGTAAGATCGGAACGGCAAGCATATTAGTTGCAGCAACTTTCTGACGACCAGATCTGTCGGAGTTTGTGCTGATACTTGCCGCGGAGAGAGTTTTTAACTGTGTTCACCTCTTGGGAGCAGCGTTGCTCCACTCCCAAGTAGGTATACGTCTCTCCGGCATCAAGATGATGTAGGATGCTTCCGTTTACGAGCTGGACATCCTCTCTATTATTATTATTATTATTATTTCATCATTAAAGTAATGAACCATCGTAATTTTTCTATCATACTGGTTCTTGAACAGAGGTCAATCCTCTGAATTTTCGTCAAAAATTGATTATTCTTGATTTTTGATCGAAATTATGAATTCATGAAATCTGTTGTGGAATCATCTGCACCTGAAAGACAAACTTCAGTCGCTATTTTCCATCCTCTTGGGAGGTAATCATGTTGAAGAGAGGAACATTCTCCATAAAAAATGTGATTTATTTGTAATATCTAACAGAAAACAACTACTTCCCCGGCTAAAGCCACAATATCTATCAGATGTAGTTCAATGTCTAGTGTGGCTTTAGCCAGGGAATTAGTTAGTTGTTTTCTGTTAGATATTACAAATAAATCACATTTTTCATATTTCAATTTTCATGGAGACTGTTTGACTCACTACTTGACTTGATTTTCTGACTACTTGACTTGACTTGCAATGAAGAGAAGCATAAGTCTTGTATTTATTTTGGAAATTCAAGTCGAGTCAAGTAGGTACACATCAATTACTTGTAAATCAAGCTACCTACTTGATTTTTCTTGAAAAACTAGTACATTTTCTGTATTAATCTGATTAACTGCCTGAACGAAATAACAATAAAAATATATGTCCCACTCTTAAATGGCAAAGTAGGTTATATTTTTGAAATGCCTTGTATTCAAATGTATAGCATGTGCCACTATTTTTACAAGGTTGCTTGAATCCTATAGATTTTTGTATACAGTGTGACCCATTTGAGATGGAAGCACCCTTCTAAAACTTACATTTTCCAACCGATTGGAATGTTTTTTTTTTCGTTAGGTAGACATTCAAAAAGTCCACCAGGACACCAAATTTCATGAATAAATCTCCATTTCCAGGGCCAACTGATCTTATTTTTTAAGGTAAAAAATCTAAAAAAATTACTAGCGATTTTTTTAGAATAAAATCTGACTACATCACTGAAATCGCGACATTTTCAAATGGTTCATATGTAAATTACGTTGAAATGCGTCAATCAATAAAAAAGTTATAAGGGATTGAAATTTTAAAAATATGCCTTTTAATCAACCCACCAATTCAATTTCAGAACATTTATCAAAACTTTGACTACACTACCGGATTAAGGGAGCCCCGAAATATCACTGACTATAATTTCATTGAAATTTGTTGATAAATAAAAATTATTAGATAAAATGACATTTTCATGAAAGTCCATTTACATATTTCTCAAATTTTATTATCCTATGATTTTTTTATTTATGAACAGATCTCGATGAAATTTTGACCAGTGATATATCGAGACCTCCTGAATACAGTGGTGTATTCCGAATTTCGATAAAAGTTCTGAAATTCAATTGGTGGGTTGATTAAACGACATATTGTTCAAATTTCATTCCTTTATAACTTTTTTATTGTTTGACGCATTTCAAGATAATTTACATATGACCCATTTGAAAATGTCGCAAATCCAGTGGTGTAGTCTAAAAAAATCACTTGTAATTTTTTGAGATTTGATACTTTGAAAAATAAGACAAGTTGGCCTTGGAAATGGAGATTTACTCATGAAATATGGTGTCCTAGTGGGCTTTTTGAAGGTCTACCTAAGAAAAAAAATAATTCCAATCGGTTTAAAAATGAAAGGTTTACAAGCGTGCTTCCATCTTAAATGGGTCACACTGTATATACAAAATTTAAAAAAAAACAGCAACAAATAAAAAATTAGTAAGAAAATAAGATGTGAAAATTTTTTTGGCCCATCGTGTATATTATTCAGTTGTGTCAAAAACCACTAAATAGTTATAGTTAAAATTTAATTATTGTTTCACCTTCTCAAGCCAACTCGAAACTGAAATTGTGCTTCGTCTATTCGAACCTGTAGAGGTATTTGCCCATAGGTGACCTGGATGTGTTTAGCTTGTCGCTTGTCATCTTAGTGAAGATGTTCCACGGTTTTTCATTTTCGAAACCGCCGTACATAGAGAAAATTTGCCTTGTTTGTCAGTATTTTTATTACTCTTAGGATCTTGCTCGTTTTTTTCGTGTTATTGGTACACTTTTATTAACTTCAGCTCGTTTACTTCTGTTTCGATGTCATCAAATTCTGACACTTTCTCATCTACGATTTCTGATTTGATTTGAAAAGGTTCCGATTCCATTACGGACAAATCACTTAAATCAGACATAGACAATTATTCTCTAGCAGCCACTGTTTATCGTAGATCAACGCTGTTCTACTATTTAACAGCACGTCGTCATCGAGCAATCGGGGGCCTGCTTGCTGTATATTCGGTGAATCTCCTAATTTACACCTCGATGTGCATTTCACGGATCGCTACCAAGTAATATCAAGTAGTTCGATTTCACTTGATATCAAGTCAAGTAGTTCACACCGTAAATCGAGTCAAGTCAATTATTAAATTTTCAAAAGCTTGAGTTCTGAAGTCAAGTATTAAAGAAAAAACTTCAGCTACTTGGCTTGATGAACCCCTTCATATTACTCAATACTTGATAACCACTTAGGCAAAACTAATTTTGAATTTTTTTTTCCAGGTATGGGGGTGCCATGGCTAGCCCAAGTTGCTTGCACTTGGCATTATTCGCCTTAGCTCTTCTACCTCTCTTTCTGTGCATTGCATACCTCAACGTCAATCACCTCCCAAGTAACGCCAGTCTGTCCGAGGAGCAGTATCCTGATGATCTCAACGGCAATTATAGCCAGGGGCCAGACTTAACCAAAGGAATCGCAGTTGAAATAATCTACGAAGCCGGACACGTAGATCTAAATTATTCTCAGATATGCCCCGATCTTGGTAAGAATCTGAAGCTCTTAATAGCGGTCACCTCGGCTCCTAGTCATGAGACGCCCAGGCTAGCAGTGAGAGAAACATGGGGCCACTTTGCCATAAGAAAAGATATAGCCGTAGCGTTCATGTTGGGAGCCACATCGAATCAAATGCTCAATGACAAAATAGAACGAGAACAAGAGCTTTACGGTGATATTATTAGAGGAAAATTCGTCGACACCTACAAAAATCTTACGCTCAAAACCATATCAATGTTGGAGTGGGTGAACAGTTTCTGTCCGAGAGCTCAATTCGTACTTAAAACAGACGACGACGTGTTCATTAATGTGTCCCGTCTTCTTGCATTCATCGCAAAACATAAGCCTGAACGCAGAGCAATATATGGCCGATTGGCCAGCAAGTGGAAGCCATTTCGGAACAAAAAATCCAAATATTATATATCTCTGCAGCAATACAAACTGCCAGTATTTCCAGATTTCACGACAGGTCCTGCCTATCTTTTCCCAGCTCGAATATCCGAAGAACTCCATGTAGCATCGTTGAATTATACCTATTTCAAATTGGAGGATGTTTTCATTACAGGAATTGTTGCGAACGGTTTGAAAATCAAACGGGTACATGCTCCAGAATTCTTGAACAAACGGCCATCATTCACACCTTGTAGTATCCAGAAAGGAATCAGTATACATAGGATAAAAAGTGCCGAACAGTATGACCTCTGGAAAAAACTGCATGATGTAGTCAAGTGTAAAAAATAATCGTGTAATGATGGGCTTCTCATATTCAAATCCAGTATAAACGTGTGATTAGAGTTATTTGATTATTTCATTTGATAAACAGTATTTTTCAAAAAAGTTTACTTATATTTCTATTTGGGTCTGGAAAAATACATCACATTAAAATTTAATCGGTGATATGCCAAAAACAAAATATACAGGATGTAATCTAACCTATTGCACTCCCGTGAAGGACGACAGAGCCTGCCCGCGTAGCCGGCTGTATTCCCTTTATCTTTACCGACGTTTACCGGGCTAGCCCAGTTTAGTGGAGTTCTGCCTTTATGATGGCAAATCCTCGTTTACGCCACCACCACCTTGCCTTTGACCCCCTAACTATTATTATTAATTATTGTTAACTCCTGTAGAATGATGACGTCTGAGACATTTCAACAGCGATAAAAAAGGTGCATTTTTTCACAATTCTAAAGATGATTTTATGAATTTTACATTCCGATGATAAAAAATACTCTGTATATCGACCACAAATTGAGAAATAGATAGTCATTCCATAAATATTGAGGTGTACAAATACAGGGTATCCAAGATAAGAGTGAACAGCATGGTGATATCGGAAACGATAAGTGATACGGGGTCGACTGAATTGAAAGTTTTAATATTCCGAATAGTTTCGAATGGTTCCATGAAAGAACAGAACATGAAAGAACAGAACAAGAAAGAACAGAACATGAAGAAACAGAACATGAAAAAACAGAATAGTGAATAAACAGAACAATGGTAAAACAGAACCACGACATAACAGACCCGAGAAAACAGAGAACACTGAAATAAAAGAACCTTGATAAAACAGAACTCTGTTAAATAAGAACAACGGGAACGAGTATTGTAGGTATATACATTTGATTACCCTCCTCACCTATAACACAATGTGGGTTACCATAATTTTTATTAATGCTAATTAGCCTATTCAGGTAAGTTGGGTTTTAAATAAACCATTGATATATAGTTTATAGGTAGTTGATAGAACATAATGTGAATACCTGACAATAATTTTTATTTATGTTAATTAGCCTATTCAGGTTAGTTCAGTTTAGATATAAATTTGACAAGTGAATTTTTATTCTTCAGTCGACTTTTTGAATTTTATTTGAACTGTTCTACTTTTAAAATTGTTTAAAAAAAAAATTATTTTTTTAAATTAGTGCGTTATACGTATTTGATCCATAAGTTGCAATGGAATATTCAGTCACGCAGAAACGAAATAGGGTTCTTTTGTACCAAGGGTATGAGTATACCAAGTACAGAGAGAACAAAAGTGGAGTCATCATGTGGAGGTGCAGAATGTACTTTTCGACCAAGTGTAAGGCTTTCTTACGATCTCAAGAAGACAGCATAATTGGTGAGGTTCCAGCTCAGTAATCAAGTGGCAGCAGTTGCAGAAGAATATGCAAATTATGCCGATAAATTGATGTATTTGCGGCGAATGGCAAACTTGCAGTATTTTTTCCTAATATTGGTGTATATACCTATAATATTCTTTTCATTAAAATTATTTGTTTTGTATTACATTCTTTTATTTTTTCCCGTTGTTCTTATTTAACAGAGTTCTGTTTTATCAAGGTTCTTTTATTTCAGTGTTCTCTTTTTACTCGGTTCTGTTATGGCATGGTCCTGTTTAACCATTGTTCTGTTTTACCATTGTTCTGTTTATTCACTGTTCTGTATTTTCATGTTCTGTTTTGTCATGTTCTGTTCGTTCTTGTTCTGTTCTTTCATGTTCTGTTCTGTCCGGTTACCGTTTCGAATATATTCAAGAAAAACCGAAATTTGGAAATTTCGTTTTTATTTTTTCCTATAGCTTTATTTTCAAAGGACATGTAAAACAAATAGCACTTTGCCATTGCCACTTTTCAAGGACTACACGATAACGTGAGCAGAATTTTTCTGTGCCGTTTCGTCTTTTAGAAAATATCAACTTTGTATTTTTATATGTGCCGAAACTGAAGTATACCCTGTATACGACCCCATTTTTCATTGTGAATACAGCAACGTATCACACAATATGATTTCGAAACCATTTCTCGCGCAAAATGTAATTTAGGTAATCATCTACTATGTTTTTCTTCAATTTTAGATAGTAGGCGCTGGAAAAAATGTCATATTTTGATACATGAAGTAAATTGATTAGTTCTATTCGTACAAGTATAAATTTAAACTTACCACTTGCCGGAATTTTTGCGTTGTTGAGTACAAAGATGAGTCGCAATATCGAAAGTTTAGTTTATAAAGATTTTCTCAAACACAAAGATTTAGACGGAAATTGAATATCACTATTGATTTTCCTCTAGAAGGATTAGATATGAGCACCTACACAACGGACAATTGTCGCTATAACTTGTACGCATTGTCGAATCACAGCGGGACTACATCTAGCGGACACTACACTGCTTACTGTAGGCATCCATATACAGGCACGTGGCACGAGTACAACGATTCTCGTGTTTCCCCAATTTCAGAAAAATTCATTGTTAGCGGAAAGGCATATGTACTCTTCTACAAGCAGGAAGGAATCAAATCACACATTTGTTATTATACAGAGTGGTCCAACGAAAAGTATGCACCTAGCTTTTATCCTTTTTGTGGAATTGCAAGCAAAAATGCTCGGACACGTGGAGTTTGTTTTTGAGGGGGACACATTTCAGATATATTTTGCAACTTGTGCCTTCAACCCCTCAGTGACGGGGTGACAACCCTAAAATTTTAAATGGAACGTGGTCGACTGATATATCATTTGAACGGGCACAAAATTATCTTCCCAATGATACCCTATTTGTTGAAATTTACTGAATCAGTTAATGCGAAAACGACTTTAAGAACATGAACCCGATAATGTTAGTATTAATGAAAAATACAAATATGTTTTGGTTACTAGGAATTAAAATATGTACAAGTAGTACTTAGTACGTTTTATTTTAATATTTGTTACTTGTAATAGTGCTTTGTAAAAAAAAACAAGCTGTTGAATTGATTAATTGAAATGTTACTTCAACAAGTGTTCAAATTGTGACCCATTTGCTCCCATACAATAATACAGACTTTGTTCAAATCTATGTCTAACATTTTGTAGCATATCAGGTGTTATGCTTCGGCACTCTGCTATAATCCGTTGGCGAATATCTTCTATGGACTCGGGCTTCGTAGCAAAACATTTATTTTTTAAGTGTCCCCATAGAAAAAAGTCCAAAGGCGATAAATCAGGTGACCTGGCAGGCCATTCCATTGGGCCTCTCCTGCCAATCCACTGTCCGGGGAACCGGTTATCTAAAAATTCTCGTACAGGAACAAAATAGTGCGGAGGTGCTCCATCTTGCTGGAAATGAAGCCGATCAGCCTTATGATTTTGGTCATCTTCGATTATTTGTGTGATGAAAGGATCAATTGCGTCTTCAAGCATGTTTAGGTAGATTTCACCATTTAAATTTCCAGAAATGAAAAGTGGTCCTATGATATGACTTCCTAATATGCCACACCAGACGTTTATTTTTTGAGGGGCCTGGGAATGAATCTCACGGAATAAATATGGGTTACTGTCATCCCAGTAACGGCAATTATGCCTATTCAAAGCTCCATTCAAATAAAATGTACACTCATCTGTAAAACAAATGTTACACATATCTGCAGTTTTTTTCTTACACTTATCTGCAGTCGTTTTCGACAAAATCACGCAAACGATAAATGGGGAATTTAGTTGTGATAACAAAAAATTATCATTGAAATGTTGCTTTCGGCAAAATAAAGTAATTTAGAAATGATTGTCGTTATCCTGATTCCTAGTAACCAAAACTGATTTGTATTTTTCATTATTACCAAAATTATCGGGTTAATGTTCTTAAAGTCGTTTTCACATTAACTGTTTCAGTAAATTTCAACAAATAGGGTATCATTGGAAAAATAATTTTATGCCCGTTCAAATGATATATCACTCGACCCCACGTTCCATTTAAAATTTTAGGGTTGTGACACCTCCTCGCTAGGGGGTTGAAGACACAAGTTGCAAAATATATCTAAAATGTGCCCCCCTTAAAGGCACACTTCACGTGTCTGAGTATATTTGCTATGAATTCCAAATAAAGGAGAAAAGCTAGGTGCATACTTTTCGTTGGACCACTCTGTATTTAGTTTTATTTTATTTTATGTATATCGCATATTTATATTTGTTGAATATATATTGATATTAACTGCAGTCTGTACTCGGCAGTACTCGCGCCTCGCGCTTTCCCATTTATCAGGATGCAAGTCATGTGTATCCGTACGTCTGTACTAAGTTCAGGTTACGTTTTGTGTTGTTTACTCATAGTACTCATTGGAAATATGGCAGCTGACGCTGTTTATAAATGTAATTGTAATGTAATAACAAGAAGCTAATATGTATCACAGGAAATGAACAGAAACTTATAACAAGTGTTCAAATAACCCGCCGTTATTTTCTAAGCACAAGTAGGCTCGTCTCACAGACGAATTTAAAACTTGAGTTGACATATTCGGAAAAATATTGTTAAAGGATGCAGTAACCAATCTCAGCAAATCTTCTTCAATTTGAAAATTATGATAAGAGTACACTTGATTCTTGATATATCCCCAAAGGAAAAAGTCTATTGGGGTTAGGTCGGGTGGCCTTGCAGGCCACAGTGTACCAATCCACGGTCCTGGGAAGAGACGGTTCAAATTATCACGAACAATTCTAGCGTTATGTGCTGGAGCATCATCTTGTTGAAACCAGCAGCTGTTAGTAAGTACCGCTAAAGGCAAATTATCTAGAGCGTCTTGCAAATCATTTACTTATAAATTTATGTACCGCTCTTTTGTTGAATTGTTTTGGTAGATAAAAGCCCAATTACATTCGTACCGAGAATACCAACCCACATGTTAAAACCGACACGATGTTGATGTCTGGACACTTTGTGTACACGCGGATTTTGTTGTGACCAATAATGAACATTTCGCCTATTAAAAATGCCATTGTTGGTCATCATACTTTCATCTGACCAAATTATTTTGAAAGGGAAATTTTCATCGTCTTGGCATCTTCTAGTGTACCATTCACAAAAGGTTCTTCGCCTTGCATCGTCACCTGGTCTGAGTCCATGACAAATCCTAAATTTATATGGATGATATTAATTTTTTCTTAAAATTAAGTGAGTGGTGGATTTGGCTACTCCTCTATTATCTTCAATGGTGCGAGTGGATATTTCAGGATTTTCAACAACGTTGACTTTCTTCATTAGATTGCTTTTGTCGGGAAACCACAGGTTTTGTAAATGATGCGTATTATTTTGAATTAAAAACTAACCGTCTAAATATTGATTTAACAGGTTGTCGCCTCTCTGGATACTTATTAGAGTACGCACGTTCAGCATCAACACAATTTCTTTGGCACAAAATGTAACATGACAACATATCAAATATTTCAGTATTCGAAATTTTCCATTTTTAACACAAATTAGGTAGATAACGAGATGTAAAAGTAGAAACGGTAATATGTCAAAAATTCTACCAAACTACAGTATTATTATGACAACAGAATATTATGTGTCATTTTTTTCAGCGCCTACTATCTAAAATTGAAGAAAAACAGATTAGGTAATAACTAAATTACATTTTGCGCGAGAAATGGTTTCGAAATCATATTGTGTGATACGTTGCTGTATTTACAATGAAAAATGGAGTAGTATACAGGGTATACTTCAGTTTCGGCCCATATAAAAATACAAAGTTGATGATGTTTTATACACTCAGATAAAAAACATTGTATTATTAAAAAAAACAATATTGAATCAAAGAAAATTAAATATATTATAGCTTCATTATTGTTTATTGTGGAATCAATAAGACATTTTCAAAATAATCACGATCATAGTCATTATTGATACGTGATCCTTTAGAATCCACTGCGAAGTAAAGAATTCAATTCGAAATGAAACATTCGCATTTTATTGTGATGAGCCTAATAAAACGTGTGGTTCAGTATATTGTTTTCAAAATGTCAATGCACTAACTTCAAAGACTCATAACTAATGATTTGAAAGATTTTTAGTTTTGAAATAAAAGGTCTACAATTATATACTTACGTTGTATTGTGATGAGCCTAATAAAATGTGTGGTTCAGCATATTTGTTTCAAAACATTCATGCATATAATCCAAAGACTCATAACTAATGATTTGAAAGATTTGTAGTTTTGAAATAAAAGGTCTGTTCCTATAACTGAACAGAAAAATCGGTTGTCTTATTGGTCGTCCTTTTTATTTCCAAAGCACAATCCTCTGACATCAAGAATGGATAACAGTCATTCAAGGTATTTGCAATTTCAATATGATGTACTGGCCTTAAAGCAAAACGTTTTAGAGAAATGAAGGCTGACCACACACCGATAAATCAAAAACGAAGTAGAGTAAAACATTCGCCTGAAAGCAAAATAGAGTCTTCAACGTGTTGTCTACAACGAGGTTTCTAACAAAAACAGTTTGTTTCGAGCAGTATTAAAGGGCCTGAAAGCCTTTCCCTGTTTTGCCGTACCATGCAGTGAGTGTCACTTCATATGATCCATGGAGGAAAAACAACTTCTAACTTAATTAGTCAAAAACGTTTTGCGTTAAAACGTTTTTGATTTTTTGGTATGTCGCCAGCCTAACGTTTTATAAAAAAACACCCAAAAATGTTAAAGAATGTCTAATTTCAGCAATTGATTGCCGCCTTCAGAAGAAGTTATTGCAATGAAAGTCAAATAATTTAGAAACCATATTTTTATTCAAAACAAAAGAACCATATAAATTCACAAAAACTTATTTCTTAAATATACTTTGCCATTATTTGAAGTATAAAGATGCAATGGTGGCGAAATAAAATACTCTATAGGATTCAAATGTAGATTGTTCATAAATCTTCCTACTTCAAATGATTGAAAATGAAAATTGAAACATTTTAGTTCTATTTGATTTGCTAGAATGCGCAATACATTTTTGCTCAACAAGATACATAATTTTATAGAGCTTTGTTTTATGATCTTCAACAACTGTCAAATACAAATTAGATTTGTATTTTTTTAACCTGACTGAGAACCAGTAGCACAGTGTAACTGCAGTAGTTGGGAAGGTGTTAATGCCGATTATGAAAAGTTTATATTCTGCCAATCTAACGAATCCCTACCCTCCAAATGATATTCAGCTCCGAAACCGGATTTGAAATCCACAAGAAATTTTGCGTATTTGAGCCCAGCTTTGACTGATAATGTGTAAGGAATATTGATCCTGGATGAAGTGTTGGTGGAGTATTTCTTTGAACTCTGATGTTTAGCTTCAAATCTGAAACTCCATAAATATTTCGGAGGCCCGCATTTACGAATAAAAGTTGGGTAATGCACTCAAAAATAAAAACTCAATAAAAGTCAGGTTATGAAAATCCTCGTTTGATTACCTAATTTTCATAAGCTAACTACTTTTCTAGAGAGCCTGATTATCTTTAGTAGCAACTGAACTGTACCCTAGAACTACATAGTAACACTTACATGACAGTATTATACATATTATGACAATAGTTCATTTTTCCACTGCACAATTGGGAAACCAACACAAACACAAGATACAAATTGCGACACAAAAATATCTGAATGATGAAGCATGAAGCATCGCAAGATGGAAGTCAAGGCACAGTGTGATGCAGTTATTCTATTGGTTACCAAATTCAAGTGATTCTAGACGTTATGTTGTCAGTTCAAAATATTATGAAATCTATTAAAAATGTTTTGAATGCTTTTCAAATTGAAATGCTTGCCTTTTATTTTAAGGGGACGTATTTTCAATAAAATTGGATAGATAAATTGCACCCTAGTAATGAAGTAATGTGAAGTTATTTTAACATGGACTCTTCTTAAAACAAATATAATACGGTCGGCTCTGATAATTCCAATAGTGTGTCATTTTGAAAATAAAGCGAAAGGATATTCCACACAATTTGAAGTGACATATTTAGTGATTTGTTAACAAATCGATATACGTATATCAAATATTATATTATATTATCAAATATTATACATCTGCTACTTGAAATAATCATAACGATTTTTTCATTTTCATTTTTAAAATGCATTATTTTTGTGAGTGTAAAAGACGAAACGTCGCAGAAAAATTCTGTGTGTGTTTTACATTTACTTCAGATATAAGGCTAGAAGAAAATAAAACCAAATTTCTCAAGTTTCGGTTTTTCTCGTATATCTCCGAAACTACTCGGAATAATAAAACTTTCTGAATGGCATATTATTTGGCACGTAAATGCGCTACTTTTCTCTAATTTAATCGACCCCGTATCACTTACCGTTTCCGATATCCCCATGCTGTTCATTCTTACCTTGGACACACTGTATAAGTTCGTCTGACAAAACCTTCATTTCCCATACATTTCTCTGTGAACTTCTCCATTCGGATTGTTGATTCTCTTTTAACTATTCATTAGATTACCAGTCGAGAATTCACGAAATCACTTCCAGTCAATTATGGCACCCAGGATATTTTTCTGAGGGAATTCATTATTAATGGTTTTTGTTCGGGCGTGAAGTACGTCTACTTATGTGTTAAAGATTGATGCAAGAAACCGGAAAGAACAACAAATCACAGAAAGCTCTTACAAAACTTTTGTTTCTAGCTCTTGTGCACACTGAAGCGTCGAATTCTATTATTTCCACAGTCCTGAGCACTAAACTTTGTGGATAAATAAAATATCTTCAGATTTATGAACAGCTTATAAACTCGACTTTCGTGTTATGAGAGCATGAAACATATCTTGGCAGTTTACTCGAAGCGACTTTTTCCTGTACAAATTTCAATGGCGTAAATGTATATTATTTCTGGACCTGGAGGCTGTAAAACTGTGTTGTTGGGGCCAATAATTTTTTAATAAAAAAGAAAATTCTCAGCATTATGCAGATAGTCGGAAAATTGAGGGTGAGTTTTACGAGTAAACTTCAAAAAATCAAGACAACTCAGAAAAAGTTCCGAAAGGGGGGTAGGGGGTAGCTAAATATACTTTTTAAGGATTGATTATTAGAGCCTAGTTACTTTGGCAATAAAGATCAGCAATAATTTTTTTTAATTTTTTTAGGAACGAAGTAGATCAAAGGGTGAAATTGGGCAAAATAAGTATTTTTTTGGGATTCTAGCACTGGTAATTATTTTTCACGTTTCCAGGACCAGTATGGCCCAGACAATAATTCATAACTTCTTCATTATGAATTCTGCCAATTTTATATTTCAGTATAACAATCACAATCAGTTGAGAGAAGAAACCACATATTCGGAATAATTATTCCGGGCGTCCAGGGCCGGCTTCACTCCAGCAATAATTCTTAACTTCCTTATTAGGAAATCTGCCAGTTTTATATCCCAGCATAACAAAGAGAATCGTTCAAGAATATAATTCACATGTCCGGAATATGTTTTCCGGCCGTCATTCTCTTTGTTATGCTGTAATATGAAACTGGCAAAGTTACTTATAAGGAAGTTTAGATTTATTGCTGGAGGGAAGCCGGCCCTGGACGACCGGAAAAATTATTCCGAACATGAGGATTCTTTTCTCAACTGATTCTGATTCCCACCCTGAAATTTGAAACTGGCAGAGTTCCCAATAAGGAAGTTAAGATTTATTGCTGGAGTGAAGCCGGCCCTGGACACCCGGAAAAATTATTCTGAACTTGTGGATTCTTTTCTCAACCGATCCTGATTGTTACCCCGAAATATGAAATTGGCAGAATTCATAATGAGGAAGTTATGAATTATTGTCTCGGCCATACCGGTCCTGGAAACGTGAAAAATGATTACCAGTGCTAGAATCCCCCAAAAAATACTTATTTTGTTAAATTTTGTGATCTACTTCGTTCCTAAAAAAATAAAAAAAAAATATTGCTGAACTTTATTGCCAAAGTAACTTGGCTGATTATTAGTTTTTTACGATATCTGGCTAGGATATGCATCTTATCAAATAAAACTTTCATGCAAAAGTTGTAGATCATTACAAAATATAAAACTATTGTATTAGCCACTTTTCAACTTAATATCTAAATTGACGAGAAAAACGCTAAAAAAACTTTTTTTTTTTTAGTTTTTAATTTTTATCTTCCTCATAAACAACATTTTTTCTATGGAACTTGGTGAACATGTTCTTTTTAGTGTTTTGAATTACTAGTATTTTTTTCACAGCAAATTATTTATTTGTCTATTGTATACGAATTTAAATTTGAAAAAAGACTAGTTTTCAATCTAAAGAGTTGATTAACAAATTTTCACTTATAATCTCCCTAGTGCTTGAATTATTGCCGGAAATTTTTCGAAAAAATTCATGTACGAGATAAATTTCCAGCAATTAATTCAAGCACGCGGGGGATTCGGTAAGAAAATTTCACACCAAAATATATTAAATTAATGGTTAATTCAACTGACTTGTAGATTATTCTGAGAGAAAACAAGTTGTAACATCAGTGGGCCATGAATGGTTTTTGTTGATATAATGACAGTTACGCGTTGGTATTAGTGGAGGTGTTTGTATGTGAGAAAAGAAAATTCATTTTGCGACATTTTCAACCTAAAATTACATTGCACATCACGCAGGACTAAAATAGTTTTGACTGGTCCATGCGGATTGTCTATTGGTAAGTGATGTGGAAAGGAATTCTTGCAAATTTCAGCCGAGTATTCACGAAAAGATAAGTTGAATAAAATTATTCCAAATATTAAGTTCATCAAGTCAAGCATAGATAGATTTGATTGATATACATTTTTTACCGATGGACCTATTCGTCGTTGAAATGCAAGTTCTCAAAATATTTTCAGACACATTCAAAATATTTAGTGAATATATAATTATGAAATATTATCTCCTTTCATATGAAAAATAACATTCCATATGTACATAAAAGCAAATGTTAACTATCACATGTCAAATATTTGACAGAAAAATTTCCACTTATTAATTTCGCCCAGGGTACCCAGGAGGATAAAAATTTCCGGAAATTTTTTGATTTGCCATGGCAACTAAATACAAATCAATTTTTTGATTGGCTGAAAAAGTGAGGTGTGAAATTTTCAACTACAAAATAGTTATTTATTGTTGTCTCTCGGTCATCAATAATAACACTTGCCAGAAAACCCAATTAAGGCCTGTGTACCTGAAAATTCCGAAATTAATCCTTATTATTTTGGGAACGATCGCGTTATCACATTAATTAACATTGATGACCTGAGTGACCCCACACAGAGCATAAACCTTTATAGCAGGTACATTAGTTGCAGGCTAATGGCACAGGTTATATAATAAGTATCCAGATATATCATGTCGCATTCACAAACTTGATAACTACAGTAGATGTGAACTGTTGGAACGTCGTGACTGAAAACACATGCAAAAAATTTATTATATTTCACGCCTTGTTCTCAATGATCAAATGTAGTATCCCTTGTTTCCCGTGTGAACACGCAAATTTTTAAAGCAACCGTTTTACTTCAGGCCAACATAACGAACTCATCTCTGCACCGTCGGCGTCGTGTCTATGTCAGTGTAAGTTTTCTGTGTTTTAGTTATTCCTTTGTTTTGCGTTGATGTGAAAACATCGTCAAATTCAAACAAGTTTGCAATTGAATGAAGAAATGAAACGTAAAGGATACAGATCCAGTTTTACATCGTTGTCATCATCCGTCTGATGATTTTGACAAATTAAATACTATTTCATGTAACGCTCAATTTATGCACCATTGTCATAATCTTAGCCCTGATCACTGTCACATAGATAATAGATAATTTTTTGAACTTTTTTATTTTTTATTTTTCGAAATTAAAATTTTTGTCCTTGAACGTATTTTGACGTGATAATTCCGAATCATTGAACGAAAATGTCGAAAACTTATCGGAAATATTTTTGTCCCTGAACGTATTTTGACGTGCTGATTACGAATCTTGGAACGAAAATATCGAAAACTCATGGGAAATATTTTTTCAGGACTAGTCCGGGAAGTACGTACTTTCCGGACTAGTCCGGGAAATGCCCGAATTTCAATATAAATATTTATATAAATAAGAATTAGAATGTTTCTGTTAGTACCTATCTTCTGTTCGCATTTCGATATTTAATACAAATAAGAATTAAAATGTTCGAAATTTTCTTCTACAAAGAAATATAAAAAATAAATGTGTCCCGATTTGTTAGTCTACACGGTTACCGAAAAAATTGTGTACGCAACACGTCCGAAAACAGTTTTTTTGGACTCGCAGACTTCCAGGACTCGCTAGGCTCGTCCTAGAATCTTGTCCACTCGTCCAAAAAAACAGTGTTTTCCGGACTTGTTACGTAAATTACTATTGGCGGCAAAAAAACCATTTGAAAACTGATTCAGAGCTGACCAACTCGAGATCGGTTAGAGATAGACCAATTCTGCGAACGCCAATCGATTCAGAATGGTCGAATTCTGAAACTGAATTTTTTTACCGAATACCACTCAAGCTTCAATAAAAATAAAAAAATATTTCTCAAAAACGATTCTTCTTAGAAAATTCGTATTTTCGAATATATTTGAAACTGGGTCAAATGAACCCTCCCTCAAAAAATGTTATATGGGCTTGTAGTCTAGAAGTATGTAATATCTTTCATTCCTTATAGGTGTGCATGGCGAGAATGCTGAACACACGAATATAATGGGGAGACCGCAGAAACCAATATTATGGTGACAACGCAGAAACCAATATTATGGCGAGAACGCAGAAACCCATATTATGGCGAGAACGCAGAAACCCATATTATGGCGACAACGCAGAAACCAACATTATGGCGAGAACGCAGAAACCCATATTATGGCGACAACGCAGAAACCAATATTATGGCGACAGCGCAGAAACCAATATTATGGCGAGAACGCAGAAACCCATATTATGGCGACAACGCAGAAACCAATATTATGGCGACAACGCAGAAATCAATATTATGGCGAGAACGAAGAAACCCATATTATGGCGAAAACGCAGAAACCTAAATATAATGGTAAAATTGAATTATGCAAACTTCGCCACTTCTGTTACTTAGCTGTTAATATTTATTTAACATATTATAATGGGAAAAGAAGGGAAGGGGAGAAGTAGCCAAAGGTAAGAAAGAATAAGATAGATTATTAGATTATATATTAGAGACTTTCATGCTACAAGCCTCTACACCGCGACCTTTTCAGATCTATTGTGTTTGTCCTCGAGATCATTTAGCGTTCTTTGTCTAGCCCTGTCTTCTTTACGAGACTCCACAGGCTAGTTTTTAGAACTCCCATGAATCTGGGAGCTCTTGGTTTTTCTTCTCCCATCGTTAGAAACCTTTGCCTTGACAAGCCCTCGCAGTGGCATAGTATGTGTTCTGATGTTTCCTCTTCTTCCTGACAGAACCTGCATAGCATTTCTTCTGCCAGGCCTATTGTACTCATATGTTTGTTGAGCCTACAGTGCCCTGTGAGAAGTCCTACTACTATTCTAGTAGTGTTCCTCTTCTGGCTTAGTAGATAGTCTGTGAATGTTGGCTGCGGTTGTTTGATTAACTCTTTGGCCTGTCTCATCCCTGGTGCATTGTTCCACCATTCTTGAGACTTCTGTTGAATCCATGATTTGGTGTTTGTTTTTAGTACAGCTTTTGCTATACCGCAATACGGTTCTGGGCCATTCAGGGCCTTACTTGCTCCTTCTCGGGCTAGTGCATCGGCCTCTTCATTGCCTCTATAACCTGTGTGTGCTGGTACCCAGGCTAGTGTCAGTCTGTTCTGACTGCCCAGCTCTTTTAGGGTTTCTATGCAGTCCCAAACAAGTTTTGAGGTAACTTGCATTGAGTTGACTGCTTTTATCGCAGCTTGGCTATCTGAGTATATGGCAATGTTTTTTCGTGAAAAATCGTGCCTTATTAGCTCTTGTGCACAATGGTGTATTGCAACGATTTTCGCTTGAAATATCGTCGCATGTTTGCCCAAGCTCAGTGAGATTTTCATCTTCAACTTGGTTCCGTAAATGCCGGCTCCTACACCTTCATCCGTTTTGGAGCCGTCAGTGTAGACAGCGATTTCCGCATTGATGGGAGGCCCCCCCTTCCACGCATCCCTGTCCGTTATACTTGTCTTGAAAGTTTTGTCACAGCTATATCTGGGAAGAATGCCATCTGATGGCATTCTTGTAACCGGGTCGTTATCCAACTCTTCATATAGCTTGTTGTAGTCTCTCCCGTGCATATTGCTAATGGGTGCTTGTCCTCTCAGCAACCTGCTCGTGACAGACCTGGCTTCGGCTTGGATGTATATGTGTAGTGGAGGTAGGTTGAGCAAGACCTCTAAGGCGGCTGTTGGGGTTGTTCTCATGGCCCCGGTGGCACTCAGACATGCTTGTCTTTGTAGTCCTCCAAGCCGTCGAACCACTCCTGCCTGCTTGGTCTTTGGCCACCATACCACCGACCCATACGTTATCATGGGTCTGATAACTCTGGCGTAAAGCCATGTAGTCATTTTTGGTTGTAGCCCCCAATTTTTTCCGCACATTCTCCTGCACAGATTGAAGGCTACAGTACTTTTTTCTATGGTTTTTTGTAGGTGTTGATTCCAGGTCAACTTATGGTCGAAGATGACTTCTAAGTATTTTGCCTCTTGGGCAAATGGAATTTCTATCCCGTTCAGTACTTCCAGTACCAGTTTAGTCCTTCCAGTACTTTTTTTCATGTGAATGTGACTATTGTGGTTTTATGAGGGTTTACTGTCAGCTCCTCTTTACACCACCTGTCGACTATATCTAGGGCTGACTGTGTAAGTTCCGATACTGTCCTTGCAAATTTGCCTTTTGCAATAATTGCAAGGTCATCGGCATATCCTAGGCAATGAAAGCCTCTGGAAACTAGCTTTTCAATTAATTCATTAATTAGGATAGCCCAAAGTAGGGGCGATAGCACCCCTCCCTGCGGACATACCTTGTTTGCTCTAGCTGTCAGTGTTGTTCCGCCAATTTATGATATAATGACCCTGTTCTTCAAATTGGCGTTTATCCACTGGCACAGTTTTTCGCTAGGGCATTTGCTATGGACTGGTTGATGCATTATTGAAGGCACCCTCGATGTCTATAAATGTTGTCATGGCTATCTCTTTGTCTTCCAAGGACTTCGTTAGTAGCCTGTTGAGGTCGTCCAGTGCTAAGTCCGTTGACTTGCCTGGTTGATACGCATACTGGCGTTCGTTGAGCGGGTTTGTTTGTAATACCTCGTCTCTTATGTATCTATCTATCAGCCTTTCCAACGTTTTAAGTGGAAAGGTCATTAGACTTATGGGACGATATGCCTTGGGTGTCTTGTCGCCTATTCTCCATACTTTTGGGAGATATATGACTTTCACCTCTTGCCACATCGTAGGTATATGCCGTAATGCTATGCAAGCCTTGAATATACGGCACAGGTGTGGAATAAGTATTTCCTGTCCCTTTTGGAGAAATATGGGGTATATTCCATCTACTCCAGGGGACTTGTATGGTTTGAATTTGCTGATAGCCCACCTGATTCTATTTGGTCTCGATATTTTCGTAGCCAGTCTCCATTCCGAAGCTGTTGGCCTGTTTGGCCTGCTTCTGGTACTGTTAACGGACCAATTTCTGAGGCCGGAAAGTGTGCTTCTGTGAGCATCCTTAGACTTTCTTCAAATGTTGTGGTATAGGTGTTGTCGTTCTTTTTCAAGAAACCTACTTGGTTTACAGTACCTTCTTTGGCTAGAACCTTATGGATTCTCGAGCACATAGGGGTGTCTGTTACCTCCTTGCAGAATTTCCTCGACGATTGTCTTCTGGCCTTTCTTATTTCTTTGTTGTACTGCGTGAGTTTAACCTTGTATGTGGTCCAATCTTGGTTCAATTTAGCTTTTTTAAAAGGCTTCCGCACCTCACCTCTGAGGGTTTCTAGATGCTTATTCCACCAGACTGTTTTGTTATTTTGTTGCCTTGTTTTTTCGGGACAGCTTTCTTCGTAGGCTTCAACTATTGCTTTGCCCACTTGGTCTACTGCCCTCTCAAGGATCTCTCTGTCACGTATTTCAGTCATGGACCTCTCGAGAGACCCACTGAGTGAAGAATAAGATAGTGTACTATCATATTCCACTGTATTATTCCTCCATTTTCATAGAATATCAATGAAGAATGTGGCTTTAGGAATTGCTGTATTTTTAGTTATTTCTGAGAATGAAATCTTCGGCAATTTTTTATGCTGGCAAACATATACTAAACAACCAAAGGATAGATAAAAAGTTTACAAGCTCCATGACTGTACCCATGTAAATATCTGAAGATATCTGAACTATGAAGAAAATTTGAAGCATTCTTTGGAAGAACTTTTTGTTAAGATTTTGAATAGGAATGGACTAAATAAAAGGCAACGATAGCTCTCCTGTGAAACTCAAAAATTGAAACTGAAAAATAAATTGAAATTGTACATTTCAGTGAGAGCATTTTTGCAATTTTAGTCTCAATTATAATCAATTTATGCACCATTGTCATAATCTTAGTCCTAATCACTGTCACATAGATAATAGATACATTTTTGAACTTTTTTATTTTTCGAAATTGAAATTTTGGCCTTGAACGTATTTTGACGTGATAATTCCGAATCATTGAACGAAAATGTCGAAAACTCATTGGAAATATTTTTGGCGCCAAAAAAAACATTTGAAAACTGATTCAGAGCTGACCAACTCAAAAACGGTTAGAGATAGACCAATTCTGCGAACGCCAATCGATTCAGAATGGCAGAATTAGTATACACTGAGAATTTGAACGAAAAAATCGACGGACAAAAAAGTCGAGTATATCATGATAGATAATTTTTTGAACTTTAATATTTTTCATTTTCCGAATTAAAAATGTTTATCCCCGAACGTATTTTGACGTGCTGATTACGAATCTTGGAACGAAAATGTCGAAAACTTATGGGAAATATTTTTGGCGCCAAAAACTGATTCAGAGCTGACCAACTCGAGAACGGTTAGAGACAGACCAATTCTGCGAACGCCAATCGATTCAGAATGGCCGAATTCTGTCTTAACCATAAAATTAAATTGAAACTGTACATTTCAGTGAGAGCATTTATGCAATTTTAGTCTCAATCATAATCATAAGAACTGAATTGTACAGTTAAATTTGATTTTATTATTAAGACAGTGACTATGATTAGGACTATGATGATGATGGTGATGCATAAATTGGCCCTAATAGTGAGATACCTAGATAATCATATTAGGCGAGATGCCTACTATTGCTGGGACGAGATGCGTTACGCTTGTTGAGACGAGAATTCTTCAACTAAAGATGAAGCTAGAGAATCATATTAGGCGAGATGCCTACTATTGTTGAGGCGAGATGCCTCATGTTTGTTGAGACGAGATATCTTCAATCAAGGATGTAGAGAGATTTTACATCATAAGTTATGAATCATTCAGGTGAGTCATATTCCAAGTGAGTCTTCTTCATCCAAGGAAAATAACCCCCTTGAAATAGAGTTTGTGGATATGCCACGGAAAATATCGTCAATGCCCTTGGGGTCCAAATTGAAGATAATTCAGCCCAGATATTCACCCTGATTTAGCCGAGAGACGGATTGCCATCTTAAAGAAAGGTTCGAACACCTCATCTAAGGAGGTTTTGATGAAAATATACTCTTCCCTAGGTATATATGCCTCTCTTTCAACCTCCCAAAGTTGAATCCAGAGATCAACGTTGTAGCCCAAGGACATAGCTGTAACCAGAGACTTGTCTCTCGAGCCGTTACAAATACAAACCAGGACAGTCTTATCAGCAACTGGAAAGTACCATTAAACACAATATGGTCTCAAAGAAGTTTCACATTTAAGTTTTAAATCACATGAGTGAAGCGAAGGCACTCGCATTACAATATCATCAATTATCACAATGTTACTCACAATGGTAATGGTGGTGGAGTATGACATACCAGCCGGGAGCTCCGCAAATTGACATGTTTTTTGTCCTCTGAGGAAGGAGAAGCAGGGTAGAGCAACACGGAGTGATAGTGGTTCTGCTCGTATAGTTGCAGAGGGATTGTTCTCGAACCATTCGACTTCAATTTCTATACAAATGAAAGTTACAAACCTACATTCATGAGCATTGGTGCGAAATAGTAAATCAAATTCGCATTCGTACAAACTCGAAAATAGGGCATAGACCTACGTTACAATCTTTCTGCAGGAAATCCGTTCGCCATCCAGCCTTTGAGGGCTCGGCATCTAGGTCATCTGCCCAGTTTCGACAGAGTTATTCTGTTCTTCGTGTTTGGTAAGATAAGTCTGGTGAATCACCATTCTTCGCCATCTTTTCAGCTCAAAGCTCAAAGCATTAAGGACATTATTGCCAAAATCACTGGAGGGCCTTTTATTGGTGACAGTTTGACAGAACGCCTGAAGGAAAATAAGGCTATTGGAAGAGTTGGAGTTGAGCTCCATAAGACTTAAGAAGAATGAGAAACCAGTATACAAGAAGGTGGGATATGCAATCACGTAAAACTTCTAAAAGTTATAGGTTTGGTTGGTAGATGGCCCTATATAGTGGTAGCATTTTAGGTAGACAAAATTTATACCTGTGGGATATGCAGCCACACAAACTTCTAAAACAGTTAATAATAAGCCATATGAAAGAGACTAACTCTCAATTTGAAAAACCTCAACTTAGAAGCTAATCATTTCAAATGGAAAACAAAGACACTGCTACCAAACTAATGATACCAAACTATTTTTGGCATCCATAGTTCTTAAGGAAGCTTATTTTTCAGTTAATGTCAGGGACTTGAATTCAATAACTCTCTTTACAAATTCATGTTTATCATCTGGTCGTTTTTTATTGAAACCTGTCATATGCTATTTTTGGCTGAAGGCTTATTATCCAAAGCCATCTAGATGACTTCCTTTTGGTGTCCAGTACATACAGTGTGTCTCACTTCTCATGGAAACACCCGTATCTCCCGTAATAATTTTGGTAGAATGATGAAACTCTCAGGACAGATGAAAATGGTCAAAATGCACCTACCACCTCAATTGGGTTGGCCTAAGTGATATAAACTGCCCACCACTCCCGATGGAACAACCCATTTTTACGGTAAAACATACTAGGGGGCAAAATAGGCTCTAATTTCTTTCAGATTCATAATCAGGACCACCAACTCACCACAGATAGACTTTTTTCTTGAAAAAATTTCAGTCCTGAAAAATCCTAATTTGTCTCACTTCTCATGGAAACACCCTAGTAATTTCCGTGATTATTGAAGTAGAACTCTGTAAATTCCAGGAGCGTTAGATATACCAGCGATGAGTCTAAATCTAGGCTCAACGGATTCGGAATCAGGACACCAATTTTACCAACAATACATAGTTTTGAGGGTAATACAAGAGGTTTTTATTTTAACGGACAAACGTTCATTTTGCACGAAAACTTGGTTGCTTTGGTAATTGACGAGAACAAATATCATGATGAAATCACGACACCGAAGGTGGAGTGGTGGGCAGTGTATATCACTTAGGCCAACCCAATTGGGGTGGTAGGTGCATTTTGACCATTTTCATCTGTCCTGAGAGTTTCATCATTCTACCTCAATTATTACGGAAGATACGGGGGTGTTTCCATGAGAAGTGAGACATACTGTATAAAGAATGTGAATACAACATTAGGTTAACTTGTAACTCACTGAAGGACTCAGGATTCGTTATTAACCTTGGAAAAGTCAGTTATTGCCTTCTAGATGTTGATGTAGATTTTTAGGGTTCATTTTGATTCTGAATCTATGAAGCTGAAACTGTCTGTTGACAAACAAACGATATATTATCATTGTGATTTTTGTCCGAAAATATGAATAGGATATTCATAAAATCTGTTGTGGAAACATCTGCGGCTGAAAGACAAACTTTGGTCGCTATTTTCCGTCGTTCAAGATAACCTCTTGGGGGGTATTCATGTTGAAAAGGAGAACATTCTCCATGAAAATTGAAAAATAAAAAATGTGATTTTTTTGTAATATCTAACAGAAACTACTAGTTCCCCGGCTAAAGCCACGGTGGACATTGAACTACATCTGATAGATATTGTGAAAAGACTCTAACTGAAGATTTTTTCTTTTCAGTTAGAGTTTTTTCACAATTTCTATCAGATGTACTTCATTTGGTTAACATACGAAGTAAATTCCCAAATATCATATCACTGATATTTATTAAATTCTTGAGCCATAGAATTTTGAACTCTGATTCAACCGAAGAAGTATCTACTAAAATATTAATGAAACACCCAATTTAGTTCAAGGTAGTTTCATCCCATTCCACAGATTATATAATATACAAACCAGCAAAACAAACATATTTTTATCTAAACTAAGTGGGTACTTGGAAATATCCCGTCGTAATACATTTCCCGGGCATATTTCTATCTTTCCCCGAGTTAATGAAAAACTGAAGCGTAAGTACGGTTTAGCAATTCAAATAGGAGTGGAATGTATATTAAATACAGAATTTTCACAGAGAGTAAATAAAGGAATATAAATAATATCGTCTGATGAGAGTTATTTTTGAATAGTTGTTCCTGAGAAGTCATTTAAAAACTTCGAGCAGGAGGTGAAAAAACTTTTCCGCACTCTTTTTAGTGCGGCAAAGTAGATTTGTTTAGTTGTTGCGGATTATACTAACATTTAAATATTGCGTCGCAGAAGGTTAGGTTAACTTTTGGGTGTTTTTTCCGCTAGTAGAAAAAATAGTGTACCTAACACGAGCGTAAAGTGTCTTTTCCACACGCGATTTCTGGTCGAACTCCGCTAACGTGTCGTTCGGCCATCTGCAATCGCGTGCGGAAAAGTATCACTTTCCGCACTTGTTAGGTAAACTACTATATCCGTCGAGAAGCCATTGTGAAATATTTTTTGAAATCTCATTGGCGGTCGAGTGATACCTCATTTGAATCGTCTTTCAATTTTCAATACGATAACAAAATTTGAGACAATAAATTTACTCTTTTTGGTTGTTGGCCCCTTTTCAATACAATAAAAAAGTGTTTAATGTCTAAACAGGAGTACCTAAATCCCATAGTAACAAGACATACATTCATATAAATATGAATAAGCAAAAAGTATTCGACTATAATTGTCAGGAAACACCTAAAGATGGAGAAATAATAACGCAAAGTGTGAAAAAAAGAAACACAATTCTTGGTTTATTGGTCCAGTTGTTACAGCAACAGCATATTGCCCCCCCAGATCTGATAGGAACATAGTGTTGTGTAGTATTGTTTACTTTCTACTGAAAAAATTTAAAAATGACGTATTGGTCAGTGACAACCTACGAAAATACCGACAATAAGATACCCATAGTGCCATATCCATTCAGTCCCTTGGCAAGAATACCTCGGAATTTTAACCTTGGTTCTATTGACCTAGTTAATAATGCATTAAACCAATTAAAGAATAGATTGAGATCTGTACTAGCAATATAAAATATATACTGCAAACTTTTTGAGGTATTCTGTATAAATTCATTCAGTGAAACTTTCACGTAGCTTTGTATTATAGGTAATTGTAGTTTATGTAAAAATGGTATAACCATATAAGAAAATATATTGTTTCTGACCTTTTTGGTTTTAGATTTATTATAGTTCTGAGAACATCAGATTCGGTTACCGAAGGTAGGTTAAAGATGATGCATCCGAGGCAGCCTTCAAATTGCCATAATTTTCTGGGACCTGATAAACAGACTGGAAGAACTGTACGAAAGCATTTGCAATATCACTACTCTTGACTGAGTCATCAAGCTGCATTTCTCTAGGCAATCCACTTCTGGATATGGATCTTACAAATAGCCAAAAAGGGTTGTGATCTTGTGCAATATTTTTTTTATTATTGATTTGATGCTTGTGACCCCCTTTTGGGGTGGTCCGCTCCGGCAGCTCTTAAGGTATGGAGGCAATGGGGTGGAATTCTGATAGTTACTGAGTGTCTTTATTTTATGGGCGCCATTCAGTTTTGCTAAGTTAAAATTTTTCAAATAAAAAGAAACACTTAATGAAATGAAGACAACTGTGACAAAAATTATATATTCAAGGAATCAGGTGGGCAACAGAATTGATCACATAAATTCAATTTTATCATTTACCGATATCAGGGGTACCTCAAATAACGTTATTCTCGGCTCACAACGAAAATAAATTTATGTAAAACTTAGTATGAAGTAAACCAAAGTGATTATAGTTGCTATCAATTTCGATACGAAATTTTCCGTAGAAAACACTGTTCGCAGGAATCAGCAGGATATTTAAATAAATTGGAAAGTCCTGACCTTATTTTCCGTTTAGTCGTCGGTGGTGGTTGGTCTCCCTTTGAGGGTGAGCAAAAAACATATAGCTCTCAGCTTTCCAAGGTTATATAATCGGTTCCTCAGTCAATTTGGTAGTAGTGTTATTTCTATGGGTATCTCTCAAAATAAATTATCATCTAACGATCCTCAGACTCAGGCAGTCTGAAAGCTTGGAATAAAAAGGCCTACAAATCTGTAAAAATAAAATACCGGTTTCTACCAGGGAAATGGACTTGGTTATGGAAACATATTTACGAAACACAAAGAGTGTTCTTGATATTAATGGAATGAACATTACCTCACTTGGATGGCCCACAAAGTTCACATAAAACATATAACGGTTCAGGAAGTATACTTATTTCAGGTTATCTACGAACATTTCACATGGAGTCTCTTGTGCTTCTCCTTCTGTCGATTTCCTGATCATGGAATCTCGACACCTATTTGCTTTTTGTCGCGTTTTCTTTCCATCGACTTGAATACAGGGCGATTTGCACTCTATAAACGCACCATTGCAAACTCGTGTTTTCGGCTGATTATTTTTATAATATATTCTTAAAGTTTCGGAAATATAGGATTCGTATTAAAATTGAGTAGTAGATGAAATTATCTGTTACATGCTTTGTAATTTTCTTTAGTGCACTAGGTTTTTACGTAGAGTCCGTATTATTTTTTTTAATTGATTTGTGTAAATAATTCTTCTTTCTTATCTTATGCACCAAGTCGAGCATAGATATTTGGGTTTATGTGCAGTTGCTTTTTCTGGATACCTCGGTATGACTTGCACCAACAATGTGAATTGTTTTATAGAGCAGATCGAGACAGTCATTAACATTCTCACATTTGACAAGATCAAACCAATTTTATTTTTTATTAACTGATATAGTGTTGTAATCCACCCTATATTTTTGCTTATTAAACCAACCTATATATTTTTGCTTTGTTGTAATTCCAAACTGTATACTGCTTCTAGAATAATTATTGCTTTTCATTTTTATTAGTCAATGCAAGGTTATATTATTAATACTTGTTTTTCTCAGTAGACATATGAAACTCTTTTTGTTATCAATCACGAAACTTATAAAGCTCACGAATCTTCATTTGATACGTAGGAAATATTAGTCCAGTGACTTGTTTTATGCACATACAACTCATCTCAGCAAATTTCTTGTTCTTTGTTCAGAATAGGAAACAAGTATAGAGTTCTCGATTATATTGTCTATATGTAATGCATTTTATCGTTTTGTTCTCATGCTAGTTTTATATCAAACCTTTTTTCCATAATTTGTGCTCTTTTAGCAAAAACTCACTTTAGTTAGTTAGTAAGAAAACTTCGACATATAACAACGTATTTTCTGTAACAACTTGTTGAAAACTTTTGGAAGTGTCTAATAAACGCCTACGGGAAAACGCATTTTCCATCTATCATTTGGTAACCACTATAAATATTCATTATCTGAGTAACGTTCTGTGACCACTCACAGATCTCCCAATTTCCAAAATAAGGAGAAGGTTACAACAATAGTAAAAAAAGTTACCTATTCGGTTGCCATATGCAGCCCAACAGATTGATGGGCTCTTCAATCTTGTGTTGTGACGCTGAATGTATTTTGCAAAGTGAAGTATAGAATTTTGGTTCAGAAGTAACAATGGTACATTGTTCAAAATAAAAAAAACACATGTTTTGATTATTTTACTACCTCAGAAGTGGTGACAGGGTGAAACTTAGGTATCACACTAGATGATAAACTCAACTGGTCAAAATACATCTGGGAATTTTTGTAGATCAAAAACGAACCTTCATTTTATCATATTTGAGAAAATGTCAAATCAACTAAGAGGATGTTCGGATTTATTATGAGAAACTGAAGACAATATAAAAACACCGAGCCTTCCAAAGCCATTTATTCACTGGTAAGAAGTATTATTAAAAAAATATAAATGCTATCGAGCAAGAAAAAGTTTTTTTACCAAGTATCTCACATTCAAAATGGAAGGTGTACCCTGCTAGATCGGAAGGCTTCCTAAAAACTATTTCAAATATATGGTCTCCGCAGTCTAATCATTTTTATTTTTTTAAATTTGTTTCTCACTTCACATTTTATTAATCGGGGACCTCGTCAGACACACTTCCTCCATCTATTCACAGCAAAATCATGGATGCTTTCTCCTAGTCTAATCGAAATCTTGCAGAGTATTTGGCTGTGATGACATCTGCACAATGTCAATCAGCCAATTTTAAAACTGTTCATTCCGTTGATTGAGGTATGAGGTAGTCCAACTTTTTGTGTTTATTGAACTTCAAAAAATCATTACATAGGTACTCAAGTTCCTTGTCAACGGCTCTATCTCTATGTTCCATAATAGCTGCTAACCGGGTCACAAGATAGGGCAAGGGGTAAGAGGCAAGACCAACGCTCCTTTGAAATTCGAAATTTTTGTATACCTCTCAATTTCAATCAATTACAGAATTAGAATTAGTAGCTGGTGTATATCCATTCAAGAGTAAAATATGAAATATTATTATACTGAACCAAAAGTCCAAAAAGATAAAACTGTCAAAACGAGTATCAAATCTTCTTTTTTATATTATAACCCAACTTTTTCGTTGCTTTTTTATTGGTGCTTTTGTGGGTTATTTTTGACATTCGAACTACTACAAGAGATTTGAACTATTAGACTCCTCCCATTGGCCGTACCCGTAGAAGCAAAGTCTTCTGGATCCAGTGACCCTATATTCTACCACTTAATCTTTTCATATTATATGCAGGTAGGGAATATTTGGCGATTCGTGCATTTTGGGTAGTTTTGCACATTTATCTCTTGGTTCCTTTTCAATAAACACCATCCATTTATAAATGACATCAACTACCTAATTGAAGTGACTGAAAATATTATGTCGATGATCAATTAGTTGTTCAGGCATAACCTCAGGGGACCTATCGGTGCAATCTAGTATGCACCATAAATTCAGAGCGAATAATCGCAATGCCGCCGCTACTTTTACCAGTTGTGAAATTAACTATTTTGTATTGGATTCACGAATTTGTGTAGTTATTACCGGGGTTTCATTGCTGTAATTGACTTTTAATCGTGTATTGCCTGATTTATAGGCATAATCGACTGATTCATAGCTATTTGGAATTCATTCCGGTGGTGAAAACTGCTAAATAAGAATGTGTGACGATAGACCCTGACTAGATTGAAAATACAGTGTTGTAACCGCTCGCATCCCTACCTTATCTGTTCGTCTAAAATACTGCCATGTTGATCGTTATTTGTCTATCGACTTGTCTGCTACGATGTCAGCTTCCTGCATGAAGTAGGCACGCAGCCTAGTATGGAAGAAGCCCCCCTACATTTTTTTTTCATATGTTTCGGCACGCAGCCTTAGGAAGTCAAGGCTGAGATTTCCCTGTACCGCAGAGTTCCATGACCGACAGTTCTGTATCTGTCTTTCGATGTATTCAACCCTAATGTCATTCCACTTGTTCTATGCAAAGTAGAATTCTACGGCACAACGGATCCCAACCCAGACCTCCCTTGCTTCAAGACATTTCCCCCACGTTGTGTTCTTCTTTTTTTGTTTGGTTCTTTTAGGATACAAAGTTCTGTCAGCTTGTGAGGAAGAGTATCTAGCATAATTTCAGAGTAGTTATTAATATGCCAAGCTGATAAGAACTGCCCCATGTCTCTGTGAAGTTGTGCTATTGTATCAACTGGACATCGAGCAGTCAACTCCTGCTCTTTTTGTTACGAAACCAATGCTGTTTCCTCTTGAGGGTGGTGTTGAACATCAGAAATGGGTATCCTGCCCTCTCGTTGTACAACGTTAGTGTTCTATCCTTTTGTTTGCGATACTTTCCAAGAAAGGAAGTCTGCTAGATCCTTTCCTTTTTGTACAGGTATGTCCAGCGTAGCACCTTGTATACTTCACCTATCCGTTTAGCAATTCCCTCCCTGCTTAGGTAGAATCCTAGAATTACACAAATCAACCATCACCCCGGGTCACCCTGTCTAAGTGTCTTATAAAATATAGTTTTTGCCTGCTTTAAATAAGAATAAAAGGCTCTCTTCACACAAAATAAAAGACGCAAATGGCCTACACTACTTTTCATGACATAGTTCGTAAATGAAAAGCCCGATTTTTGCCCCAGCAAAATTGCTGTGTGGAATTTTTTAAACAAGAAATATTGAAAAAACTTACAACATTTTTGGTTTCTTGCAAATATCCCAAAAAGTATTGGAGGATTCGTTTTACAGTCTGGAAAACTTTTGTAGAGAATTATAAAACCTACAAAACAGTTTTTTGAGCGACAGGTTCGGTGCATTTTCCACTGAGAAAATCCGGGAAAACCTCGAAAAAGAGACCATTTTTCAAAAATTCATAATTTGCAGAAATCTGAAGCTGTACAAACAATATTGTGGAAACTGATAGATGATAATAACATGCAGTTTAAGTCTGCGCAAGATGTTTTTTCGGCAACCGTCCGGGAAGTAGGTACTTCCCGGACGATTTTTCTTTGAGAAAGTATCACTTCCCGGACTAGTCCGGAAAGTACGTACTTTCCGGACTAGTCCGAGAAATGCCAGAATTTCAATATAAATATTTATATAAATAAGAATTAGAATGTTTCTGTTAGTACCTATCTTCTGTTCCCATTTCGATATTCAATACAAATAAGAATTAAAATGCTCAAAATTTTATTCTACAAAGAAATATAAAAAATAAATGTCTCGATTTGTTATTCTACACGGTTACCGAAAAAATTGTGTACGCAACACGTCCGAAAACAGTTTTTTTGGACTCACAGACTTCCAGGACTCGCTACGCTCGTCCTAGAATCTTGTCCACTCGTACAAAAAAACAGTGTTTTCCGGCTCCGTAAATTACTATTTTCCGCAACCGTCCGGGAAGTACTTACTTCCCGGACGATTTTTCTTTGAGAAAGTATCATTTCCCGGACTAGTCCGGGAAGTACGTACTTTCCGGATCAGTCCGGGAAATGCTCGAATTTCAATATGAATATGTATGGGGTGGCATCGCGAAAACATACCTACAAAAGTTGGATGTACTTCAAAAATACTTCCTAAAAATGATGTTCAAGAAAGATAGAAATTACCCATCAGATGATTTGTACAGAGAAGCAAGAATATTAGACATTCGCCAAACATTCTTCCTCAAAGCAGTTTGCTTCTTATTTAGAAACAAAAGTCATGTCGAGTACCTCTCTCATAACTACCCAACAAGAGCTAAGAATCATAGAAACGTAAAAACTACTTCTGCCAATAAAACAGTGGGGACAAAATGTCTTGCATTCCTGGGACCACGATTTCTGAATTTTATCTCGGGAACATCTCTCTACTTTACTTCCAATTCCGAAGCTTATTATAGAAATAAAGTTAGGTTGTTTTTATTAAGTAAACAAAGAGAACTCGTCCATAACCTCTTCAGTTGACCAAAAACTTGTTGAATATTTTTTTTATTTTTTTTAAGTCGCTCACTTCTCTTCTCTTTCAATATGCAACGATAATTATGTGTCCGTCTGCTGCTAATTCAATTCAAATGAGTTTACGAGTTTTATTATCTATTATTTTATTATATATCCTATTAATAATTACCTACTTTTATATTTATTTTTTATTACTTACTCTTACCTATTGTATTATATCTATTTTATTCATTCAATTTTTAAGAAAGTTGATTAATATCCACAACACCATACACATGGATAAATGATTAGTTCACCACGGACAGCGAAAGCTTTGTGGTTTCTCTTTTTATTCGTTTGTATCAGATAATCTGTGCTGCTTGTTGTACTACTTTTAATTATTGTATTATTGTATTTGATTCAATGAATAAAAATTATTATTATTATTATTATTATATAAATAAGAATTAGAATGCTTCTGTTAGTACCTATCTTTTGTTCGCATTTCGATATTTAATACAAATAAGAATTTAAATGTTCGAAATTTTCTTCTACAAAAAAATATAAAAAATAAATGTGTCTCAATTTGTAATTCTAAACGGTTGCCGAAAAAATTGTGTACGCAACACGTCCGAAAATAGTTTTTTTGGACTCGCAGACTTCCAGGACTCGCTACGCTCGTCCTAGAATCTTGTCCACTCGTCCAAAAAAACAGTGTTTTCCGGACTTGTTACGTAAATTACTATTCTGTCCGATGTGTCGTTTTTGTACAATTGCGTTATAAAAAAATTAAGGGCACATCTTGCAAGATGTGCCATTTATGGGAAATCGTCATATTCAAATTGTGTTGAAGGAATGTGGAAGAAATTATCAATATCTATAATTTCATATTTTAGATTTTCACCTAAGATGTGGGAAATGTATTGAAAATGTCACTGAAAGTTGCTCCAAACGCTTTTGGAAGGGTGTTCGTGGTCGAATCGAGGAGCAGTAGTGGGGGAAATTCATTATTCAAATCGCCGCGCATCATTTGTACTATCCTCTCCTCGATAGTTCCCCCACTACTGCTACTCGACTATGCCATGAACACACTCTCAAGCGTTTAGAGCAACTTTCAGTGGCATTTTCAACACATTTCCCACCTCTCAGATGAAAATCCAAAATATACAAATTGTAGTGTTTGATCTTTACTTCCAGATGCCTTTCACAGAATTTGAATTTGATGATTTCCCTTAAATCTGCGAATTTTGCAAGATAATCCCTTGAATTATTTATAACATGATTGTGCAAAAATTACACATCAGACAGAAAACATCTTGCGCAGAGTTGAACCACATCTATCAGTTTGCTGAATATTGGTTGTCCAGTTTCAGATTTATAAAAATTCGGAATTTTTTAAAAATGGATTCTTTTTTGAAGTTTTTCCGGATTTTCTTACACGAAAATGCACCGATCCAGTCGTAAAAAGAAACCATTTTGTAGGTTTGATAATTCTCTACAAAAGTTCTATCGACGGTAAAACGATTCCTTCAATAGTTTTGGGAATTTTTGCAAAAAACCAAAAAACTTTTTAATTTTTTTTGCTATTTCTTGTTAAAAAAATTTTACAAAACGATTTTGCTGGGGCGAAAATCGGGGTTTTCATCAACGAACTATCTTATAAAAAATAATAGTTTGAAAAAACCAAAGAACACGCTTTACTTCCCATGAACTGGAAAGTAAAAAATAATTTACAATTTAATTTCTCAAATGTAAAAAAAGCGTGGGTGCTTTCGATCTTAATTCTTATACTTTTTAATTTAATTTAACAATACAGAGCGTTCAAGATCTCAAGAGAACGTCATCAAGCACCCCACCCTTTTTTTCATTTGAGAAATTAAATTGTCAATTATTTTTACTTCTTAGTCCATGGGCAGTAAAGCGTGTTCTTTAGTTTTTTAAACTATTATTTTTTTTTTGACTAAAAAATCGAAATCTCCGACCCCGAAAACCATACCAATTTTGAATCGAATCTGAACATAATCACAATACTCGTCCATCATCTTGGGCCGCCATCTTAAATTCATAAACTTTTAAGAAAAATTCATAATCTCTGACCTCGAAAACCCTCACACACTAATTTTGAATCGAATCAGACCATAACGACATTTTGGAACCGCCATCTTTGATTTTTGAATTTTCACAGTAAATTCGAAATATATGACCTAACAAAACTTCACATACCAATTTTGAATCGAATCTGACCATAATCACAATACTCCTCCATCATCTTGGGCCGCCATTTAGAATTCGTAAATTTTTACGAAAAATTCATAATCTCTGACCTCGAAAACCCTCACACATTAATTTCGAATCGAATCAGACCATAATGACATCTTGGAGCCGCTATCTTTAATTTATGAAAATTCGAAATATACGACCTAAAAAAACCTCACATACCAATTTTAAATCGAATCTGGCTTGTGCTATTTGTGGTTCTGTGCTGTGTCTTGTCTTGTGGTTTCCTAACCTAACTTATAAACATAATTTTTGGTTTTGGCGGAATTTGAAATTCTTTTTACAGTCAAGAGATTACGACGATCTAAGAAAATATGATATTACGTATTTATTGCTGTTGTTAGCCGTGACTTCTATATTATTCTATATTCTATATTGTATTTTATATTTGATATGTGAATTATTGTGTCATAATTTAGGGAAATATATAAATGTTTTTTCGAGAATCATTTTCCATCATTTCACTTTTTCTAATTGGTATGTCACTTTCTATTGACTAGGATCATATGGGTTACAGAAAACCTTGAAAATTGAAATCCTATAAACATCCTTAGGATGTCCAAGCGAAGTACATGGGAAACATAACAGGGATATATAATGGACGTACCCTGGATGTCCCAATTTGTAACATCGGATGTCCCCAGGACATCTTAAGACCGATAATGGACGTCTTGGGACGTCCTGAATGTCTTAGATTTATGTCCTGTGGACGTACTGAGGACGTCTCTGTGTTATCTAGGAAATTATAAAAAGTGTATGAAGATATATAGTGGAATATAAAGGAATACGACTCAAAATATCAGGATTTTTTTTCTTTTACCACCTCTCCTCAGCAAATTCATTAGGCGCATAATAGACGAGCGCTTAAAGGAGTTGAAATAGCACTAGTCCCATTCGTGACGTGTTGAGTTCTGTCGAAAATGATTGATGTCACGCAACTGTTGGACTTTATTATTATAATAAATAGCATCCCCGTTCTGTTCCACCTCAAAAAAAAAAACTAAAATCAGACCATGAAGCGGAATGCCGTCCACTTTCCATTATATTATTTACCAAATCGATGAGGGAAGGAACGGAAAATATTATTTCCCTATGGTATAAAAACACAGGGGGACATCAAATTTAAATCACCATATTTTATGATGATATACACGCACCCTTGGGGTGTTCTGCGGCGCGCATGTGCCTATGCGGGAGTTACAAATATCCGAAACCGGAGTTGTGCCGGAGTTCCGCAGTTCGGTCGGAGTTCCGCAGTTAGTCATAGGAATTGCTCCGGGAGAGTTCTGACGGTTGGAGCGAAACTTGCGCGGCAATTTCCGAGGCGTGAGAAATTCTCGAGAATTGAACAAATGTGCGGTTCGTTCTTATGAAATCCTCAACTTTAATGACTCTAGGAATGATGGTATCAGTGATTATTTGAGAAGGAGCCTTTATTGGTGAGAACTTTGTTATATCGCTTGGTGAAAATTTTCGTTTGATTAAAAATATACAACCTCGATTGAACATTTATTGTATTGTTCAAATATGAATGTACTTGAATCAATGTTGTTTAGAATTTTTTTAAATTCATAGACCGAAATCACCTGTCAGTGAAATTCACTTCAGATATTTAATAGTTTATTCTGTAACAAGGTTATAATGAAAATTCGAGGCGAGTGGAATGTTCCGAGCGCGAGCTGAAAGCGAACGCGAGGAACCACGAGCATAACAAATTTTCATTCTAACCGAGTGACAGACTGTGCTTCCTCCACAACCACAAATTTTAAATATAATCAAATGGAAATAGTAATTTACGTAACAAGTCCGGGAAACACTGTTTTTTTGGACGAGCGGACAAGATTCTAGGACGAGCGTAGCGAGTCCAAAAAAACTGTTTTCGGACTTGTTGCGTACACAATTTTTTCGGTAACCGTGTAGAATAACAAATCGAGACACATATATTTTTTATATTTCTTTGTAGAAGAAAATTTCGAACATTTTAATTCTTATTTGTATTAAATATTGAAATTGGAACAAAATATAGGCACTAACAGAAACATTCTAATTCTTATTTATATAAATATTTATATTGAAATTCGGGCATTTTCCGGACTAGTCCGGAAAGTGATACTTTCTCAAAGAAAAATCGTTGCCGAAAAAATTAACTTGACATTATTCACATCTTGTCACTACGATGCCAGTCAAGGCTAATGTTATTATTGCTACAACAATATTAGAATAATATCATTTAACGAGTGATAGAATGAAATACACGCAAAATGGATAAGACAGCAAGTGTTGTAGAATATTTTTTCAATCTCTAGAGAAAGAATGTTATCAAATATGATTTCAGAATTGGAAAATTGTCGGTTGTGGAGAAATCAATTTTATATCAATTCTATTCAGAAATGGACAAAAACATTTTATACATGGATCATATTTCTATTTATCCTTTATAAAAATGACGATACCCAGATAGCACTGGACGTCCATTTCATGTCCCATTTAGGTCCGGACGTCCCAGAGCCTAATATGAACATCCTAGGGACGTACGACTCGGAACGTTTATGGGATATCCGATGCGAATATCCCCAAGACGTCCCCAGGACGTCCAAACTCAGGCCAAATTCACATTACCGACTAACAACATTATTTTCGTGTCTTGTGCCTTTTTCAAAAATTTAAAACGTGTTTTGGTGTAATTTTCTTATCTTTTCGTTTAAACTTCCCGCCATTGCAGTGACCAATCACAGAGCGCTTATTGCGTTCCTTTTATTGTCGTCTATATTTCAGTGAGTCCACAGTCTCGAGTCGTTGGGATGACGACTTAAATCACACTCTTGATAGTTTATTATTTCTCTAACAATTCTCCAATAATTTTTTTCCAAAAATAGACTTTTATTTCAAACCTGTGACTGAGTGCATCGTGAAGTCTGTGATTTGTGCTATTTGTGGTCCTGTGCTGTGTCTTATCTCTTGCCTTATGATTTCCTAACCTAACTTATAAACATAATTTCTGGTTGTGGCGGAATTTGAAGTTATTTTTACAATCAAAAGAATACGATGATCTGAGAAAATATAATATCACGTATTTTATGCTGTTGTGAGCCGTGACTTCTATACTGTTCTATAGGTATTATGTTTTGTAATTGATGTAAATGTTTGTGTCAGAATTTAAAATAATTTATAAATGTCTTTTCGAAAATCACTTTCCATCATTATCCTTTTCACTTTTTCTAGTTGGTATGTCACTTTCTATTGACTAGGATCATGGGTTATAGAAAACCTTGAAAATTGATATCCTAAAAACATCCTTAGGATGTCCAAGGGACGTCCATGGAAGACCTTACAGAGACATATAATGGACGTCCCCAGAACGTTCCAATTTGTAACATCGGATGTCCCCAGGACATTCTAAGGACGTCTTATGTCCAGTAATGGACGTCTTCGGGACGTCTTAAATGTCTTAGATTTATGTCCTGTGGACGTACTGTGTTATCTGGGTACATGACCGAAAAATTCGAAAACTTCACTGACCAATTTTTCCAATCAAACAATATACGTAGTAACATTAATAAGTGTAACAAAAATCATATGAATTACAATGTTTTTCAAACTTTTACTACGCTCAAAATAATATCAGACGTATCACTTATCTCAATGGGTGACTCCATCTGATTTTCGCCTTATATATATATATATATATATATATATATATATATTTGAAAAATAATGTACTTTCATAATATTTAGTAGATTCAAATACTTCTCGAAACATTTCCTAAATTCGAAAAACTGGTCAGTTTATAGTCATATACGTACCCAAAAACTACTTTAGGTTTACTTGTTAATAATGCTATATTATTAGGGATAATATAATAAGTGGTTTGATTATTACCTATAATTTTTTAGAATATTAATGAATTGCAATCCCAAAGCGAGTCCGCAGGACGAGTTGTATTTTCTTGCATTGGGATTGCCAATGAATTGATATTCCAAAATTTGGACGACAATATATCGATTTGAAATAAAGAAAAATCGTGTCACCTGGTAATTGATGCTTTACTTCTAGCCGTATTCAACGGAATACTCTTTTCCACGGCCTCATCTATGATACCAATGGACATTTGTCCCCAACGATCGCTCATATTGATAAATAAAGATAACTAGTCATAAATTTGACGTTTATAATTTAAATCATTATTTTCACTTGACAGATAGTAAAACAAAAACTAAGCAGGTTTATCACCGTGAAAATTTCACACCTCACTTTTTCAGTCAATCAAAAAATTGGTTTTTATTTAGTTGCCATGGCAACCCAAAAAATTTCCGGAAATTTTTATCCTCCTGGGTACCCTGGGCGAAATTAATAAGTGGAAATTTTTCTGTCAAATATTTGACATGTGATAGTTAACATTTTGCTTTTATGTACAAATGGAATGTTATTTTTCATATGAAAGGAGATAATATTTCATAATTATATATTCACTAAATATTTCGAATGTGTCTGAAAATATTTTGAGAACTTGCATTTCAACGATGAATAAAAAATGTATATCAATCAAATCTATCTATGCTTGACTTGATGAACTTAATATTTGAAACAATTTTATTCAACTTATCTTTTCGTGAATACTCGGCTGAATTTTGCAAGAATTCCTTTCCACAGCACTTCCCAATAGATAATCCGTATGGACCAGTCAAAACTATTTTAGTTCTGCGTGATGTGCAATGTAATTTTAGATTGAAAATGTCGCAAAATAAATTTATAATACTAACGCGTAACTGTCATTATATCAACAAAAACCATTCATGGCCCACTGATGTTACAACTTGTTTTCTCTCAGAATAATCTACAAGTCAGTTGAATTAACCATTAATTTAATATATTTTGGTGTGAAATTTTCTTACCGAATCCCCCGCGTGCTTGAATTAATTGCTGGAAATTTATCTCGTACATGAATTTTTTAAGAAAATCACACTCGTCGCTGCGCGACTCGGGTCATTTTCAAAAAATTCATGTACTCGAAAAATTTCCGGCAATAATTCAAGCACTAGGGAGATTATAAGTGAAAATACAGCGACAAGCTATATTTTCACTGCAGTTCCGATTCTATTGACTGAATTTCAAAATTTGAAATCCATACTGATTGGTTGTTAGGCAAGGAAATATATTGTCTATAACGGTAACGTGTTTGGTTTACGAGTGTATTTTATTTTGATTTTTGTTTGGAAATATGAACAGTATGTTCATAAAATCGTAGAACTCGTGATGCTGATCACATGTCTCCATTGCGCAAATGCTCTAAATTTAACGGTTTAGATAATCTACAAGTCAGTTGAATTAACCATTAATTTAATATATTTTGGTGTGAAATTTTCTTACCGAATCCCCCGCGTGCTTGAATTAATTGCTGGAAATTTATCTCGTACATGAATTTTTTAAGAAAATCACACTCGTCGCTGCGCGACTCGGGTCATTTTCAAAAAATTCATGTACTCGAAAAATTTCCGGCAATAATTCAAGCACTAGGGAGATTATAAGTGAAAATACAGCGACAAGCTATATTTTCACTGCAGTTCCGATTCTATTGACTGAATTTCAAAATTTGAAATCCATACTGATTGGTTGTTAGGCAAGGAAATATATTGTCTATAACGGTAACGTGTTTGGTTTACGAGTGTATTTTATTTTGATTTTTGTTTGGAAATATGAACAGTATGTTCATAAAATCGTAGAACTCGTGATGCTGATCACATGTCTCCATTGCGCAAATGCTCTAAATTTAACGGTTTAGATCATTGAAGTAGACTTTTCCAAAATTTCAAATGACCATTGTGAAGCGATTTTGGAAGTTCATTGGACGTAGCTCATATTAAACCACTCTTGTGGATGCATATCTGTAACTTAAAAAAAACACCAATGATCCAGTGTATTTCATTAGAATTAAATAAACTGAATTATATTTCACAACATCAAAAAAAAAAATTATAAATATAAACCCATATATCACTGGTCGTCCTGAGGATGTCCGTTTAATGTTCCATTCGGGTCCGAACGTCCCAGAACCTAATATGGACATCCTGGCGACGTACAACTCGGAACGTTTTTGGAATGTCCGATGCGAATATCCCCAGGCAAAAATTCATATTACCGACTTACCACATTATTTTTGTCTTTTGCGATTTTTTTAAATATGTAAACCAAATCAGCCATGCCTCGACTATTTATATGGCAATACAAATGCACCATAGGGGGTAGTAATTCCTACACATACCCACAACCCACAGGGTGAGTCCAAGGCTAGCAATTTTTTTAGTGATTGGTAAAAAATGGAGCGGTGGAATTGCATTCATTTCAAGATATTTTAAAGGATTCTACGATCAAATTCAATTTATGATGTTAGAATCTCCTGAATCAGGCTCCCATATTTTATACAAGATGTTTTATTTCTGATAAAGCCGCACCCGTCCTCTGCATGTTGATATATTCAAATGTCTGGAATTCCGAATAACTTTTGGTTATAAACTTGAGAGTTTATTCTGCAGATACACAAAATAGGGTCTATCAAAAATAATGTCCTGAATAAACTAGTTTCAAAACCCTAACTACTTCAAAGAAATCATCAGCGATTGCCATTATTTTTGATAGCCCCTGTTTATTTTGTTCATCTGCAGAGTAAAATTCATCAGAAAACAACTACTTTCCTAGCTAATACCACGACGAACGCTGAATTACATCCAATGAATTTTCGTGCAGAGTCCCTACGCCATCTCCGCGCAATTGCTAGTTGCATGGAAATGTTAATTGAAACATTTAGGCCACCTATAGATTTATTTCTGGGTTCTTGCCCTCATCAGTATAGGGTAGGTCTCTGTAGACAATAACTAATGTCTGCAACAAATAATTCAACAAACTCTCCATGTCAAAGCAGAAGCTAAGACCGCGATCGTAGTGCACCGTTCACTAAACTACGAGCGCCATCTCAACTTCAGCCCAACTAACAATACCCAAATTGCGTGTTTTTCAAAATCATGGTGTTTTTATGGTGCAGAAAGGATTGCATGATGTTTAGCTAATGCTCCGAATGGCCGCGAGTTATTCAACCATTACAAGATAATACTTCCCCTGTGTGGACTATAAAAACTGAAACTTTTGTCATTTGTACATAATTTAAGCAGGATCTAATCTGTTGGAGTATATTATTTATACGAAATTGTACAAATGCATAGTTCCACGGCAACAAGTGGTTATAGTAAGCAAAGTACAATTAAGTACAATATTTATTGATTTTCATAAAGTTTATTACGACATTCTATTGACAAACCTTAGTAAATTTGTAAGACACATTGGGAACACTTCAGGAAAGTTTCATGCAAATTCTAGAGTATCTACTCCAGGGATTCGATCTGGGACCACTAACGTTCGTTCTATTTATTGAGGATATATCATCACTCATTAATTACTCAGAATGTCTTTTATTTACAGATGACTTTGAAATATTCAAGCGCACTCGAACAGTGCAGAACTGTCTAATAGGTACTACAAAAAGACATCAGTCACACTTTAGAGTGGAGCTATCAGAACAAATTATCCTTCAATATCGAAAAATGCTATCATTTACGATAACTCGTTTGAAAAGTGACAGTACAGTTCGACAAACTTAGCGACGAGTGCGCATCACGTTTTCACCTCCTCAACTAGGTGGGTAGAACTGCAACTTTGAATTTTGGATGAAAAATGAGCAAAGATGCTGAGGGATTTGGGAGTATATTACAACAACTTTTTTTCATTCACCAGTCATATTTCAAAAAAGTTAGATGCAAACCACATATTAGAATTTTTAGCTGAGACAAACTGATAGTTTCAGTACTAAAAATACCATCAAATCACTATACTTCAACTCAGTAAGACCTAAACTTGAATATGCCCCAGTAATATGCTTAGCAGAACTCAGCAGGAGACATAAAATATTGAAAGAAATGAAAAAATGCAAAACAACCCCCTTGAAGTCCTTAAATACCTACACATATTTCAAAATTGATCACCTCTAACGTATCTATAATGTAGTGCAAAACACAACTGAGAAATTTCAGGTTTAGAATGCAATGGTGTTTTTATGTAAGGTCATAAACAATCGAATAAACCAACGTATCGAATTTGTTATACACGCCCGCTGAACCGGGTGGTAAAGTGTACTTTACCGCGTCATATTATACAAGGTGTTTCAGAAATTGGAGCAATCAAGAATATGTGTTGTTATTTGGGACATAATGTAACCATAAAATGCAAGAATTTTCGTTTGTGAGGCAATCAAAAACGTTTCAAATTGATCGCTTTCATTTACCTTTGTTTGGAAGGCACTGGTTTGATTCTCCAGGCCGCAGTGTTTCAGCGCGGTTTGCGCAGGCTGTAGACCTCTGATCAGTGATAACCAATTTTTTTTTGAAAACTTCAAAATTAAATGTCTCTCAAAATAATTTTCTTTTGACAAAAATGTATTCTTTCATTTTGTTTTGTTTTGTCATTTTCTACTCCCTATTCCATGTATTGCTCCAATTTCTGGAACACCCTATATAGTTGGCATCTACTCGCGATCGATTTGGAATCATCTACTCGCTCCTAGATGGAGCGCTCTCGAATGGTCGTCTCTAGATGGCCAACGACATAGTTGAGTGGTGACATCATCGACTATGAATAAGCGGTGATTTATGTTATGTTTACGAGCGTCGTCAGGACAGGCTTGAGTAGGAATCGTTACAGTATTTATATAAGTGGTTGTTTTTGTTTATAAGTTATGAATTTGGCCTATTGAAGTATATAACGTTCCTTTTCAACTCATTAAATTTTAAATGTTTCAATCTCTTTAAATGCTTTTTCTTTATTAATGAAGATCAAATATATACATCCATTTTCTTTCACTTTTTTATCCTTCTTATTTCAATATGAAAGTTGTTATATCTTTACTTGGGTAGTTATAATACTTAGATATAATAAATAAGAATTCCACTTGTTGGATACACGGTTTAATGAATACTGAAATACTTGCAGCCCTTGCTGTCAAACATAGGTTTACATTGTTGCCATATCAATCCTATGCGAATACATATTTAATACATACCCAACAAAAGTTTTATCGTTTTTGTCGAAATCTGAGTTGTCCGATCCAGTGAAATGATTTGTAATATTCCTCTCATTAAATCGCTAAATTATTCATTCATGGCTATATTTGATAGTTTGTCCTAAGTAGGCACTTGATATTTGATGAAAATCCATTTTAACGGTCTTTAGCCCTTAGTATAAAAAACTTATATCGCTAGATGGCAGTTCATGTTCGAACTGCGATTTCCAGCTTGTCAACTTTCGCGCGGAACAGGACCGAATTAAGTATTTCGGTGATTGTTTTTCCTATTCGCTTTCGTGGTAATCTGAAAATTTGTACGAGCATTTGAGATTAAATATTGCGGTCCAATCACAGAATGAATCGAAAATTGAAAGTAAAATTAAAAAACTGAAAATCTGTAGAATATGAAGAGTTAAAAATAGTAGCTATAATTGATTAACGGGCGGAAACTATTTCGATGATGTTTTGAATGAGAATTTTGGGAAGAAAAGTTATACCGATGGTCTCATCTAGAATACTGGATAAAAGCTAATGACATGCATGCAGCATAAATATACATGCTGGTGTATGAAGTCTTTATCGTATATTATTTTTTGAAGGTTTTGATGCATTGTAATATTTTTTCAGATTTTTCGATTCAAAATTGGTATGGAGGGTTTTCGGGGGTGCAGATTAGGAATCGTTTGTTGAAATTAATAAATTCAAGATGGCGGACGAGATTTGCGATTATAGTCGGATTCCATTCAGAATTCGTATGTGTGGGTTTTCGGTGTAGGAGATAGTGAATCTTTTTTTTTAATTATTGTTTTTGAGATGACGGCTCCAAGATGGCGGACAAGTTTTGTGATTTCGTTCAAAATTTGTCTGTGGGGGTTTCCGGGCTCGGTGATTTTTAATATTTTGTTAAAATTAATAAATTCAAGATATTTATTATTGGGCTATAGTGGTAACATCACTGGGAAATCCCAAAAAGCCCTTAATAGTAAGATAAGATTGGAATATTGAGCTGAAGTTGAAAAATGAGGCTTTCATTTAATCTTTAGTATTAAACCATGCATCAGAACTGGGTTGCAATTATGAACACTTGATCCATAATATTGAAAGTTTTATATTGGGTTTGTCATATAGAAATGTCAGTTTCGCTACGAATCGAGTGTTCATAATCACACACCTGAAATTATGTCAAATGAGTTAGTTTAGGAAACACTTCCATATTGTCAATTCCAGGCAAGCATTGAGAAACAGAACTTATGGCTCTAATTTTGACTCAAAAGTGAACAGTATCAAGACCAGAACATTGTAATGTCAACAAGTAATCATTTCTTTTAGAAGTAATGTATGTAGAAACTTTGCTTCACACCAAATATATAATCGAAAATTTCTTCTGCTATTTTGGAGCTGTTACTTCCAATTCTGAAATGTTCGCAAAAATAACATGATATCCGAACCCAAAAGCATCAATTCAGAATGATATTGAATCAGTAATCACGATACTCGTCCAACTGGAGCCGCCATCTTAAATCTTTCTCCATCTGAAAATGTCATGATGTATTTATTGTCTTCCAACTGATGAATTCCTGCCAAACAAGTCGACTGGATGACTGAATTGACAGATTGTGGAAGGTTAAATACCCAAACAAATCATGTCAAGAATTCAATTTCCTCCAAAAAATCAAACTTCCGATGAATAATATAAACCACTTTCAAATTTGAAACAAACATGTATACATGCACACACAAACACACCCACACGCACCCACCCCCACACACAGAAAACAAGTTGTATAAAAACTAGTAATTTTTTAAATTATATTTTTTTGAATTTCCACCCGACCAGTGAATTTTATATTTTCCCGAATTTTGGAATATATCCACAAATAGTTGCATCATCGGTAGAGTTCATATCCAAATAAGTTAGAGAAAACAATTTCGAGTAAGTTAAATGGAATGTACTTTCATTTAATATCATAACCGATAGTTAATAGCACAACAAAAATGTCTAGGCCCAGCGAATATTTTAAGCGAAATCCGACCCTGTGCCAGAACTTGTATGATCCCTCTCTCCACGTTTCACGTTATCAGCCGTATTGGAGGAGCAACGTGAGGTGCGTAAAGAAATTCAGTTCTATTTTGGATTCAAGAATTGTAATTAATAATTAATTTTCACTAGTCGACGGCTGAAACATTCCTTTATAGCTTGACGGTTATAAAATTGGCTATTTCCCAATTCGAATGAAATAATGTAAGGAAATTCATTTCGCAAAAACAACACTTTTTTGTAAAATTATTCACAAATAAACCGAATTGTGTAAGAGGAAAACGAGACCGTCATTCCATCAAGTAATTGATAGACACTCATACATTCCTTCATCAATCAGAAGAAAGAAATCGTTTCCGTCCCCCTTTTTTTCAGGGATGCAGACCCTTAACAGTTCTCGCTCAAGGATATCAATAACTATTCTGCGAAGAATTTTTTTTCCCATGCGGTGCTCACGTACCAGGAGACACTACGCAGCCTGAGCTTGAACCGAGCATCTCATGTGCTCATTCGGTGCTGACGCGGAAAGATGCGTATTCACTAGAGAATTCGGTCCGCATGAGCACCGAACGAGCGAATGCTCGGACAGAATGCGCGTGCGGTGCTCGGGCCGATACGTTTTTTGTCGATTTTTTCGTGCTTAGTGTGGACGGTGGAAATGGTATTGACGGTCTGTGTGATATCATAACAGCGATTTCGTTCGGATTCAGTTGATGAGTATGGCATGGACTCGAGAAAAAAACCTTGAAATTAATAAGTTTATATAGAAATAACAGAATGTTGTGGTATACGAAACATAAGTATTTTTACAACAACATGAAAAAAGAAGCCCAGGTAGCACCTCATATTACCTTGTTTTTATATTGGGCCAATATGGATATATTGTAAATGTAAAATAGTTATTTATGCAACAAGTGCAAAATGTAAGTGTTTATTGCACTCGACGTGAGATGAGAACACTTCGAGTGCAATAAACAATTTATGCACGAGTTGCATACAACATTTTTCTACGTTCATGCAAAAAGCAAAAAATGATTTATTAAGGTACGGCACTAGGTTTTCGAAAATGAAATGCACAACTTAAATAATTGATTATCACTATCGATATGCATTGAAACAGATCACTATCATCTATTTTCCATTAATAATACTCATTTTAAAACTTTCAATTCTGTAATTGTCAGAAATAATTTTTGACTAACGTTTAAATAACCACAGTTGCATTATAAATATCAAAATCATAGTAGCCGTGAGCGCGTATGTTATCACGAGGTGTGGTCATAGTACAGACACTTTGCTCTATGCAGGTAAAAGGGTTTAGAACAAAGCGGATCAGTTTTGATTATGGAGTTTTTCTCGGGAAGACATTGTTTGTTTAGTTCCGGCTGCTAACATTAATATAAAATATGTAACTGTTTAAAACGTATTGCCAATCTCACAGAATATCTGCTAAATATGTAGTGGGTTTGAACATTTATGTTTGTCATGATGACAGCACGTTGAAATTGAATGACAGATGAGTGCAATAAAAACTTCCCAGGCAGCAAGCGTACGTCATAATGACGTAACTTATAGGTCATGGTAGACGTCATATTGACCCCAGAGTTGACGTCATTCGGACGTCTAAATGACGGTCAAATGTCAGCGTCATTATGACGTCAGTATATGGCGTCATTTTGACGTTACATATAGCTTGTATATGACCTGATAGGTCATACACAAGACGTACATATGACGTCACTCAAACGTTATGAACATCGTCATTGAGACGTACTTTTTTAGTTAATTTGGGGATATGAAGCAAAAAATGCAATGTTTTTTCACAATACTTGTAGCAACTGTTGGGATATTCGTATTTTTCTTGAAGAGAATCACAATCACACAGAAAAATTAGAAGGCAGTGTACTGGATAATCAATGACTGATACAAACTAGGTAGATTAGGAAACGTCAATGTCGTGGTTAATTTTTTTGATGCAAAGGATTAAGAAACTCGTAAGTAAGTAAGTAATACAGTAAAAAACTATTATAAAACTTAATTATGCAGATCATTCTGAAATATGTACTTAATTCGGAAGAGTTACTATAAGTTTTTCTTGCTAAAAGTCAGTAAAAATGTCATTGAATTTTTCACACTGGATTATGCTGTTTATATAGCACTTAATATGACTATAGTTTTTATTCAATTATTACTAACCATCTAGTACAATATTCAAAAATTAATTAAATCAAAATACACATTACATACCTCTAGTGTAAACACATTTTTTTAATGGAATATAATGTCTATTTATCGGAAATATATCCTTCTCGTTTTACCGCTTTTTAATATAAGCTTCATTGTCTTTCTTTGTAGGGCGGCCAAAATATTTAGCTTTTTTAGTGAAGTAAACCACTCAGAGTTTACGACTATAAGGGCACCTTCCTATTGTTTATTTGAACTCTACAGCTGAAAACACTTTGAACACTGTAACCACTGTAACACAGAACTATTACCGAACTCTGCAATACTATCACTTCTATATTTATGCATAATGAAATCTTCCGACAACCAGAGAATAATGGTGACACCAAAACACATAGACATAAAGAACGAATACCATCGACATTCCACTGCACATGTTCATAGAAGGAAGCATCGACGACGGCCATGTTGCTTAATCCGAACCAATCCGATGCGAATGTGTCGGTGTCGGACAACTGGTGACTTTCGCGGGAAATACAAAATGACGAAAATAATACGCAATTTGATTTCTTTACATATGTTGGTATTTTTATTTGATTCACTTTTGAGTTATACGTTTTTAGGTAAATAATGATTTAGTGTGTACTCTATTGATTGTATATGCAAATTACAAAATTAAACTTGTACCTTTATGCCACGGGATGAAGGCAATGGTTATTTTACGCTATTTTAAAAGTGACTCGATATAGGTACAGGTAATTTAAATATATCATCACTAGCCACTTCAATGAAATAATTTTTAGAAATATCTGCTATAAAACATTTTATGTGACATATATAATTAGTTGGATTTTTTATTTAAAAAGTTCTTCTATTTTTTGTGTAACATTAGTGACCAAAGAATTACGTCATAATGACGTCATGTGAAAGACGACATAGTAACGTCCACTGAATAACGTCTGGCAGACGTCATTTTTGCGTCGATGACGTCTACCGTCATGAAATCACTAATTAAGTACGTCATTATGACGTACGCTTGCTACCTGGTTATTGCACTAGTTCAAACCACTAATCCGTACCAGTGGACCACACAGGTACTTACAAAATTTGTGCATGACATATGACTAAACAAACTCTGTTCGACCAAAAACCGAGATTGTGTTGAATGTTCCGATAAATATTATTCAAAATACATTTTTTACAGTGTGTCAGGAGCAAATGTTGAAACTAAGAAAGAAAACAGTCAATCTAACATTCGCGGATGCCATGCCGTGCCAAGTCCAACGAAGCAAAGCCTTCTTGAGAAATTTGTTTGGTACATTTGCTGTTTTGTCATTGTCTGTTCTGAAAATTCTGAATCTGTGATTGGCCGAGTGCCGTTGTATGTTAGGATCCTCGGTGTCTTGGAATCACCTTCATTCTCCAACTAATTATTAATATGTATTCAAAGTAGAATACAAATAGTCGTAGAGAATAGTTATTTACCAAACAATTGCGGAAAGTAGTACTTTTCCGCACGCGACGGCAGTTGCACGAACGACGCGGAGCGGAGTTCGGGCAAGCCGTTAAGGGCGGAAAAGATATTTTCCGTAAGAGTTAGGTATAATATTTTTCCTACGAGTGTTTTTGTCCATCTTATTTATGAAAAAACAAGGTTTTTAATAAACAAGTTTTTATAATAATGCTACAAAATGACTTATAAGACAGAATAGTTACATAGATCATTTAGTTAGTCCTAAATATCATCATTTTCAAAAATACAAAAATCGTGCGGAAAAGTAAAAATCGTATGGAAAAGTAAAAATCGTGCGGAAAAGTACAACTTTCAAAACGAAAAATCGTGCGGAAAAGTTACTTTTTCTACAACTGCTATGAAAAGTGGCGTATTTCTCATAGCCTACCTACTTTCAAAACCATGTATTGCCCATACTGTGAGAAATATTATTTCCCACGGCACTTTGCCCACACCACATACATTTATATGGAGAATCCAAATTCGACAAAAACCTAGTGGGTTGCTGTTCAGCTTTGAATAATTGTCACAACTGTCAGATTATAGAAGTTTTTAATTTCTTGAGGAAGTTTTTATTTGTCCTTTGATAAAAATCGCAATTTCCATTAAATATTATTTCAATAAGACATATACTTAATTATGATGAATAATATGGACACTGACAGTAGTGATGATTTTGATAATACTCCGCCAGAGATATTGGAAAAAGCTGCAAAAGTAACGTTAGATTTATTGCCGGAAATTTCAAGAAAAAAGTATGAATTGGCATACGAAAAATTTATGGAGTGGAGAAGAAATACAAAAATAAAATCTTTTTCGGAAAGTGTACTTTTGGTATACTTTGAAGAGATGTCGAAAACTTTAAAGGCGTCTACACTTTGGTCACAATATTCAATGTTGCGAAGTACTATCAGTATAAAAAATAACATAGATATTTCTACGTATCAAAAATTACGTTCATTTTTGAAAAAAAAGTCCGACAATTACGTCCCCAAAAAATCAAACATATTGACAGCAGACCAATTCCAGAGATTTTTAAACGAAGCTCCAGACAAGGAATATCTACTAATGAAGGTAAGTTTATTAAGAAGAAACTATTTTTAGAATTCCTTTCGCTTTTTTCCTCGTATCAACATAGCTTTTTGTAATTAGTGCTTTTTTAATAGATAAAAAGAATTAGATAATTACTAAAAATTCTATTTCAAATTCTGCTAGATAGAGCTATTTGTACTTTTAAACATACGCATCAGTAAAATAGTTCGGTGGTGTACTGGATCGTGCTCTTGCCTGCTACGATGGTGGGCGCGGGTTCAATCCCCGTGCTTAACTAACCTTATTTTATTTTTACATCCTGATATTTTTATTTTTTGTAGGTTGCAGTGGCTATTGGAGTATCAGGGGCATGTCGTAGAGAAGAGTTGTGAAAATTAAAAATCGATGATTTAGAGGATTTAAATTCAGCTCTACTGGTGAAACTGGATAACACCAAAACAAAAAAGCCAAGAACGTTCACTGTAACAGGAGAATTTTATAATATATATAAAAAGTATGCTGCTCTTCGACCCATTGACTTGCAAGAAAAGCGTTTTTTAAATTACCAGCACGGAAAATGTACCAGACAGGTAGTCGGTATTAACAAATTCGGCAGTATGGCTAAGAAAATTGCAATTTTTTTAAAATTGAAAAATCCTCATCTGTATACAGGTCACTGCTTTAGACGTTCTTAGGCAACAATTTTAGTAAATGCAGGAGGGGACATATTAACCTTAAAGCGCCATGGAGGATGGCAATCTAGTAACGTAGCAGAAGGATACGTCGGAGAGTCAATCAAAAATAAAATTAACATTGCTAATAAAATCGTCAACTCTATAGAAAAACCACTCGAACTCTTTACCGAAATGGAGACAGAAAATGCACCATATATTAATCATCAACCTTCAACGTCTACAATTAATATAACAGAAAATTTACTAAAAAGAAATTACTTTCCGGGTTTGACCATACAAAATTGTATTAACTATAATTTTAAATGAATTATTGATTTGTTAAGAGGTAGGATAGGTATTTTGGGATATTTCAGTTTTCCAAATCATAAAAATAAATATTAAGTTACATTACTTGTATTCTTTGAATTTGTGCAGTTGTAGAAAAAGTATAGTGTGCAACATGTGGGAAAAGTACTTTTTTTCACTCGTGTGTTTGCGGCACTCGCCTTTTAGGCTCGTGCCACAAACTTCCACACTCGTGAGAAAAGTTGAACTTTTCCCACTTGTTGCACAATATACTATTTCAGCACGCTCGTAGGAAAATATATTTTTCTTGTTTGAATTACTTTCTATGTTCGGCTTGCCTAACACGAGAATTTGACACAGGCGCATGTAACAAATCCTTATTTCCAGACTCCCAAAGAAATAAAAATGCGGTGGGACTCTGCAACTTTTTCGCATAGCGATAGCGATGACGAAACAAGCGGCATCTCTTTCCGGTACACCACAAAGTGCTAGCGTGTGCTTCGTTTAACTTCGTTTCGCTTCGCTTCGCTATGCAAAACAAGTTACAGAGTACCACCCACGATTCAATTACTTCGACCCTCAGAGTAATAAAAGACCAAAAAGATGTAATTTGTGTGATTGATGACTTGTTTATTTTGTGGAAATTCATGATCACTTTGTGAAACGAAAGAACACTCTTTTGTCTTATTTCCAGTAGATTTTTTGAATTTTTTGAATATATGCCTAAAACAGAATTTTTTCAAATATAATAATAGTTTTTTCCTACAAAACTCAGGTCTTCCTATGGGCTCACCATTGAGTCCCATTCTGGCAGATATTTTTATGGACAACCTAGAAAATACCCTCATCCTTAACAACCCCCTTTCTAAGAAGCATATTGTATTTTGGTTCAGATACGTGGATGACGTACTAGTAGGTTTTGATGGTTCTAACAGACAAATTAATCAATTTTTGAACTTTCTAAATAGTCTACATAACAAAGTTAAATTCACAGTAGAAATCGAACAAAACAAGAAGTTTAACTTCTTAGATCTGAGTATTTCAAGAGTTAATAATAGTTTTCAATTTAATATATACCGGAAAAACACCTTCACAGACTGTACAATTCCCTTTGATTCTTTCAGTCCGATCTCACACAAATTGTCTGCGTTTAGATCAATGATACACAGAGCTTTCGCGATCCCTTTACCTGATAAGAATTTCCAGGATGAACTAAACATCATTAAACAAATTGCGGCAAACAACCAAGTACCAGTTTCTTTAATAGAGAAATTAATATCAGGTAAAACTCAAAAAACGATTAAGAATGAACTATACCCAAATATTGAAGAACGTTATACACGTAAATATGGGAGCATTACTTACTCAGGTAAACTTTCAGAAAACATCCAAAATTATTTTTCTAAATTCCAAATAACAACAGCTTTTATAAGTAATAATAATTTAGGCAGAATTCTATTCAATGCAAAACCTAAACGAGACAGAATGAAAAAATCAGGGATATTTAGATTAGAATGCGGGGAATGCTCTGCAGTATATACAGGCCAAACCGGTAGAAATTTTGACGTAAGGTTCCGTGAACACGTCGGTTTAGACAAAAAATCAACAATGTACGAACATCTACAAGAATCCAAACACAAGATAAGTAAAGATAACCTCAAAATTCTACACACATGTAATAAAGGGAAGACAATGAATCTGTTGGAAGCCATGGAAATTAATAAATCAATTAAAAACGAGAAATTTAGAAACCTCAACGAGCAACTCGATTTGTGTAGGTCTCCACTTTTGAATTTATAAACCCTTATAAACCCTTGTTCTCTTAATTACCTCTCCATCCAGCCTACCTGCAAACTCCCTATATAACTAGGCTTAGAGTTCAATTGTATTAGTTAGTTTTTATACTTGATAATGGGATAAAACCCGAAACCGGTCGTAACAATAAAAAATCTAGTGGAAATAAGACAAAAGAGTGTTCTTTCGTTTCATCAAAGTGACCAAAAAGATGCCTTTTTCATCCTTGTCTTGAAGGCAGTATAACTTTGTTTGTTTACTAGTGAGGGCCTTATACATGTTAAGTCCGTATTCAATCGGATAATTTCGTGTATGTCCGCTCATTTCATTCTGATCAAGTTGTCATTCTTCGTTTGTATTATGGACCTTCTTACTCCAAATGCAAACCACCCGTCACCCCCCTCGCCCACAAATTGTATAGAAAGGATAGTTCATGTTCACTTCAAAACAGCTATTTGTGTAGGTATAGGCATGGGATCTCCATGTCTTTTATTACTCTGAGCTTCGACCCATTATATTCTCAACTCAGAGTGATAAAAGACATAGAGATGCCCTGCCTATACCTACACAAATACTTGTTTTGAAGTGAACATGAACTATCCTTTTCTATACAATTTGTGGGCGAGGGGGGTGACGGGTGGTAAAATGTTATCGAGAGTTTGTTTACATTTATAGTATGAAGGACCATAATACAAACTAAGAGTGACAACTTGATCCGAATGAAATGAGCGGGCATACACGAAACTACCCGAATGAATACGGACTTAACATGTATGAGGCCCTCGCTTGTAAACAAACAAAGTTATGTTGACTTCAAGACAAGGATGGAGATTCTCAATGAAGGCATAGTCTGATTACTTTTCAAATTTCTAAGACGAGTAGAAATTGTGTTTACCATACTGTATCTAATTCCACATAAAAATTCACGCACAGAAAAACCACTTTGATGTTCCATCATCAAGTTTTCAAACAGCTCCTAACTCAGACCATCCAATTTATCACCGTTCTAAAAAGCTGTAAGGTAATACGAGAAAAAACGAATTACGCTTTTATTCATCTTTAACTCAAATTGCCGGCTTTTTTCGCAGCGGCCCTATCGAGTAACGTTGCTGGCCGATAAAAAGTGACGATAAAAACACTTGTGGGTTTAAAAAAAGTGGCGTATCGGCTGCAGGCGATAGGTAATCTCATTTCCCTTTTATCTGTTTCTCGCCGAACTCATTTGAAAGAAGAGACCTTTGAAATACTTCAGAAAATGGAGTGTGTTTGTTCGTGGGTTCCAAATTAGTCGGAACACTTTCTATGTCGGAAAAGTTTGATATAGGTATTTCCAGCGAGCTGGGGTAATAATAATATGCATTAAATTAAGCTTGGATCCGGGTTTTCAAACGGAGCAGTGAAAACAATCCGGTTTGTGGAATAACTTTATTTTGGTGGATTCTTTGGAATCGAATGAACAATCAAAACGGAATCTTGAGTAAACTTGGAGAGTTTCTTCGCAATGGAGGCGGGCAGATATGTTGAAGAAACATAGCCAGCTCCTTGTTTTTTCAAAAGAAAATATAAAACGTTACTCATTTTTACTTCAGATTTTAATTCTGGTGCACATTGAGATGAGCATGGATGCCAATAGTTATTTACGTACCAAGGGAGGAAAATAATGCTTTTCCTCCTGAGGTATGTATATACACTCACATGCAAAAAAACGCAACAAGTTAATATTTATGGTAAGATTTGAGGTCTCATAGTTTTTTATTTTGAGTTCAATTTTCCACATTTTTTTAGCAAAATGTAGGTAAAATTATTAATTTTGAACTTGCATAATTCATAGACTACAAGCACAGGCCAATTTTGGAGGGGTCATTTGACCCAGCATGAATTATGTTCAGAATTATAGTGCCATACGAAACAGCTTTCCATCCAGTGGAAAGATTTTTCGACCAAAGATTCTTGTACGGCATTTCTCAAGATGATAAGATCACGGAAAAATAATCAAGTAGGACCTAATGACGTACAGAAAGAACGGTGTTGAGAGCCAGCAATTTTTTTATTTTCCCCAAATTTTTGTTATGACTTGTGATTTATTACTGTAAGGAAATTATATAATTGAATTTGTATAACTACATAGATTTATTTTTTAGCAATGCCGTACATATTTGCCGGTACAGGGGTGGGAAGCTCCGCACTTAACCCCCTAACCCTAACTAGTATAGTTTGGGTCATTTGACAGAACACCAAACTCAATGATCTCAATACTATTATGTGAAAATATGTAATTTTTTGTTATGCCGTACATTTTTCGTGGAACATGTGACTGCCATGGAAAACTTATTTCCCTCTGGAAAGGGTAATTTTACGGTCATTTGTTTTTTTACGGCATGAATATAATTCATTAGTTAGTATAGCAATAATCAAGAAAAAATCTATGCCATACAAAAAGAATAGTGCTATACGACCGGAATTTGTATATAGTGAGTTTCAAAAATTTACACCATATGGGAAACTTTTTTATTATGCACTTGTCTGAAAATTTTACTTTTCATAAAAGTTGGTGCTGTGCGAAAAACTTATATTTGAATTATCAAAATTCTGAATTTCTAACCGGTGTACAGTGGAGAACAGAAAATAGGAATTTTGGTCAAGAGTAATCTACCCTTATTTTTTATATTATCGAAGAAGTTTATTTAGAAAAGTTGTTTAGAATCAGAAACAATATCAAGATTTGGAATCACAGCCACCTACACAACAAAATAATTGTTTCCCAATATTTTATAGTTCTAGTCTCATAAAGAGTAGGTACTAGTATCTCATGTGTACCTTAGGCGCCTCTCTCACATTCCTACAACGATATTTCAATGCGACATTTGGTACAATTTATCATTAGTATTAGAATATCAACGTTTTTTGAAAATTGTTGGAATTTTTACTAGTGTAATAACTATCGGTGTGATTTTATGAAAGGAAATTATTGAATACATCAATTAATTATTGGTAAACGATTAAATAATATATTACTGCAAGTTTTTACGATCACTTTATTCATAAAGAAATGAAAATATACAATTTACGCCCTATATCTATTATTATAATTCCATTAATATTATGGAATCCTTGTATTACCATTGGTCCTTGAAGCGGGTGAAAATTGAATTTATAAATTCTCATCATTATTTTTTTTATCCGATAGGATTATCCCAGTCGGGCCTCATTTCCGGAGCCCCGATATGTCCGGAGGGGGCGCGCTGGTGTCATTTACCCAGATCGTGGGGGTGAGTGATTACTAGGTCCGAGATTCATGTGCCCTGAGCAGACGGAGTATACCAAGGCTAAGATTTCTTTCGCATTACGGCACACCGGTATCTCATCTATACCAAATGAGTGTTGTAGATGATAGTACAACACTCGTAAGTCGCGTTATGCCTGTGGACATAGGCTGAGACTGCATAAGCTTGACACGCAGACAGCAAATGTTTATGTATATGCTATAGTTTTGACTGCATGTTTGGCAATATGGAGTCGAGTGATGATATTAGCGATTAAAGGGTAGAATGTGAATTTATTTTGCATGGCTTTCAAGGAGCTCAGGGAGTCAGAGTACGGCATCATTTTTTTTGTTTTGGGATGCTTGAGAAATTAAAAAAGCAATGCTTTTCTAAAAATTACTGCTCTTAAAAATAACAGTAAATTTTTTTTTCATTCATATTTTTATTTAGTTCCATTAATTATAACCTGATATTACGTAAAACCGGTTGCCGTATAGGAAGTTATAACCTATCTTCGAACAATATAAGATTCAACCCCTAAATGTAGGTAATTTTTTATTAATGTTTTTATTTTTTTATGTACCAACATTTTCAGGTGGCATAATTTCTGAAACTCATATTATGTGTTGAATAATAATGTGGGATCGATGCCGTACATTTTGCAATGATCTTGAAACATACAGGTCGAGGTACGAATTTACGTGCGGGGCTTCCCACCCCTGTACCGGCAAATATGTACGGCATTGCTAAAAAATAAATCTATGTAGTTATACAAATTCAATTATACAAATGCCGTACATGACTTGAAGTCATAACAAAAATTTGGGGAAAATAAAAAATTTGCTGGCTCCAGCACCGTTCTTTCTGTACGGCATTAGGTCCTACTTGATTATTTTTCCGTGATCTTATCATCTTGAGAAATGCCGTACAAGAATCTATGGTCGAAAAATCCCTACTCTGGATGGAAAGTTTCGTTGACCTGCGTACTCATCTGCACCGCTCACAACTGACGGCACAGTGCGCAAAGGAGTTGTTTCGTATGGCACTATAATTCTGAATATGATTCGTGCTGGGTCAAATGACCCCTCCAAAATGGGCCTTGGCTTGTAGTCGATAATAATTATGTTCAAGAGAATATTCCATCTTCAACATCAGTAACTAAACCAACTGCATTTTCAATAATCAGTCTTATGACTTAATTAATCTGATCAAATTTTTATTTCTACCAAGAAAGTTTTGGGGTAGTTTTGATTACTTCCATTCTCTATGTGTTTTGGGGTGCTGAATCCGAATCTGAGGTTAGGCTAACAAATTTGTGACGGAACATTGAAAAAAATCCAAAAAAACCTAAAAAATCTCTGTCTTCTGCGGTTTATTGCTTATAAGTTGAAAACCACAAAATTTTCGATAATAACCTTCATTTCAGGAATGAAAGAGCATAACATTTTCTACAAATTTTACTATAAAAGTTTTTTTCTACGACGAACCGTCCGGGCCCAAGGACTACTTGTAAATTGGCATATTTCAGCTGACTGGGGAAAATCCCACTTTTTCACTACAAAAGTCTGATTTATTATTGAAGTTAATTAGCAGATTCCCCCCAGTTCTCAGCGCATACCTTATTTAATATAATAAAGGTACTTTCACTTATTCAAAAATTACAAACAAGTTATTTAATGAGGTCCGAAATCGTACAAAACTTGAAAAACAAAAACATTGAAAAAATATTTCACATGATTATATTATTATATATCATATTTTATACGATCTACTTATCCCACTGCGTACTTTAGTCAAATATAGAAACCTAAGAGAGGCCCGTGACTGAAATACGAGACAGGGAGAGCCTTGAGAGGGCAGTAGACGAAGCGGGCAAGGCAATAGTCGAAGCCTACGAGAAAAGCTGTCCTAAGAAGAAAAGGCTCAAAATAACAAAACGGTATGCTGGAATGAGCATCTAGAAACCCTCGGACGTAGGGTGCGGAAGCTTTTCGACAAAGTAAAATCCAACCAAGATTGGACCACATATGCTAAACTCACGCAGTACAACAAAGAAATTAGTAAGGTCAGAAGACAATCAATCACGTGCATAAGAATCCATAAGGTTTTTAGCCGAAGAAGGTACTGTAAACCAACTAGGTTTCTTGAAAAAGAATGACAATGCCTGTACTACAACATTCGAGGAAAGTCTAAGGATGCTCATAGAAGCATACTTCCCAGCCTCAGCAATTCTTAATGGCCTGACAATGGTTATTAGACCCATGATAACGTATGGTTCAGTGGTATGGTGGCAAAAAACCAAGCAGGTAGGAATGACGGCTCGGAGGACTGCAAAGACCAGCATGTCTGAGTGCCAGCGGGTACATGAGAACCACCCCAACAGCCGTCTTAGAGGTCTTGCTCAACCTGCCTCCCCTACACATATGCATACAAGGCGAAGCCAGGTCAGTCACGAGCAGGCTGCATAGAGGACAAGCATCCATAAGCAATATGCACGAGAGAGACTACAACAACCTATACGGATATTAGTTGAAAAACGACCCGGTTACAAGAATGCCATCAGATATAGCTTTGCTTAACTTTCGTGAAAGGAGGGTACTCCCATCAATTCGGAAATCGCTGTCTACACTGATGGCTCAAAAACTGTAGGAGGTTCAGGAGCCGGCATTTACGGAATCAAGCCGAAGACGAAAATCTCATTGAGCCTGGGCAAACAAGGGATGATATTTCAAACGGAAATCGTCGCAATACACCATTGTGCACAAGAGCTAATAAGGCATGCGTTTTCAGAAAAAAACATTGTCATATACTCAGATAGCCAAGCTGCAATAAAAGCAGTCAACTCAATGCAAGTTACCTCAATACTTATTTGGTGCTGCATAGAAGTCCTAAAAGAGCTCTGCAGTCAGAACAGACTGACCCTTAACTAGCCTGGGTACCAGCACACACAGTTTATAGAGGCAATGAAGAGGCCGATACACTAGCCGGAGAAAGACCAAGTAACGCCCTGAATGGCCCAGAACCGTTTTACGTTGTTTGAGACTCTCAACACCCCTTTCTTATTCTTTGATTGAAACTGCTCCAATGACGAACAAGAGTACTCTTAGTTTAATTATCATATAATTTCTTGAGAATATCACTAACGATGTCATTAAATAGTCAATAATAGTGATAAAAGTGGGTGTTTGCTGACTCACCAGAAATATGCCAATTTTTATTTGGCGTTTGAGCCCGAACTTTTTGTCGAAAAAAAATCTGAATAGTGGAATTTGTAGGAAATTCTATGTACTTTCATTTTGAATGGAAAAGTTATTCCCGAAAAATGATAGTTTTCGAGTTATACGCGAAAAACTACAAAAAATTGATTTTTACCATTTTTTTTTGAATTTTTTTTGAATTTTCCGTCAAGAAATTTCGTTAGCAAACTTCAGATTCGGATTCAGCACTCCAAAAAACGTGTGAAATGAAAGAAATCAGAACTACGCTGAAACTTTCCCGCCAGGGGCCCTGTCGAATACAAATTTACTGAATTAAATTATATGTTGAAAAAATGTCGATTAGGACGATTATTTTTCTATCGAACTGAAATGATTCTGAATCGTGTTGGGTCTTGCATGAAATGAATTGTAAATATAGACAATTTGAGAATTTTGTCTACTTTACGGACCGCGGGCCATAATGCGCCCGCGGGCGGTTAAGGGACACTTTGCGCTCGTTGTACCGAGCGGTAAAGTGTACTTTACCGCCCGCTAGTGCATAAAGGGTTTTTTGTACTTCACGCTTATAAAAAAGTCATACTTTACGAACTTGTATCATAAATAGCTCTTTTTTACCACGTATTTGAAAAAATAACAATATTGTATCTACAGCTTGTCAAGACTGTTCTGTTTCTCGAATTACCTTACCATTATTCGTATACTATTAACCATTTGGGTAATTATTTCCTTATTACACCCAATGTGTCAAGGATATTAGTTTGTGTAATCATTCATGATTGTCCTCTGTTCGATCAAAAGCTATTTCAATCGTGTCTACGAAGTTTTGGACATTTGATATAATATTCGAAACTTTCCAACATTACTCCTACACCCCATATTGCAATTACAACTCCGTACAGACGGTGACCCAATGAAACGTGTAATTAAAACTTCCCGTCCTGTTTATGGGAATTTGAAACGAAGGGTCACTTCTACATATAATCACATTTTTGGACATTAGCGGCGTCGTCAATGTGATTTGGGGTGGGGTAACATAAAAAAAATCATCGCAAAACGGAAATTTGAGACGACACATTAATCATAATCGACTGAATTAAACTCACACTTAAGACCACCCAAGCATTTGAATGTATACCACTAATAGTTATTTATGCAACAAGTGCAAAAAGTAAGTGTTTATTGCACTCGACGTCAAATTGTCAACACGTTGATAATACTCATTTTAAAACTTCAATACTGTTATTGTCAGAAATAATTTTTGATTGGCGTTTCTATAACCACAGTTGCATTCTAAAAATCAAAATCATAGTAGCCGCGAGCGCGTATGTTATCACGAGATGTGGTCATAGTATAGACAGTTTGCTCTATGCAGGTATACGGTTTCGAACAAAGCGGATCAGTTTTGATTATGGAGATTTTCTCGGGAAGGCATTGTTTGTTTAGCTCTGGCTGCTAAAATTAATACAAAATAATATAAAATACGTAACTGTTTAAAACGTATTGCCAATCTCACAGAATATCTGCTAAATATATAGTGGATTTGAACGTTTATATTTGTCATGATGACAGCACGTTGAAGTTGAATGACAGATGAGTGCAATAAAAACTTTATTGCACTAGTGCAATGAAGAACTTCTTTTTCCACTAAATATAGTTCAATAAAGTTTTGCTTTTTGCATGAATGTAGAAAAAAGCTATTTATATAACAAGCCGCAAAATGAGTGTGTTTTTGCACCAGACGTGGATATTGGAACACGACGTGTGTAAAAAACTAGCCATTTTGCAATGCGTTATAAACAAGTCTTTTTATAATTCCTTTGGAATCTCCATTCATATTTCCGAAATTGGGGCATTTAAGAAAATGGGTTGTTATATACAGTGTGTCCCACTTTGAGCAGCCACACCCTCGTATTTTCTTGACAGTACAGTGATATCAAAAGTTATTTTTCATAACATATAGTACCCAAAAATATCTAACTTGAGGTTGATGAAATATTCGTATATCCATTTTCCACGGCTACCTACGACCAAATGAAAAGTGAAAAATTGGGAAAAACATACTAGGCATTTTTTTATCGCAAAAATAATACCAGATTCTGTTTCAGAACACCCTAAAACCCCTAGATGTAAGTGCTTTATCCATTAAAATATACAGGGTGGCATCTGTTACTAGCAACATTATTAATTTTTATTCATCCGAAATGATCGGTTGCTTTCGATTTTTTTGTCACAAAGGGCCTGAACGTGTTCAATTGATGCTGAGTATAAGAAATACCCAAATTTTACTTTTTCATGGCTATGACCAGTTGAAAAGTGAAATACTGGGAAAAACATACTAAAAGATTTTTTACTTCGAAACTAACATCAGATTCTGGTTCAGAACATGCTTAAACCCCCAGATCTTATTAAAATATACAGGGTGTCTTACAGACCAGCAACATTTTCAATTTGTTTTCATCCATAATCTTTGGTTGTTTTTGATTTTTTTTTTTTCTATAGTAACAAAGTACCTAAAATGTTCAATTACTGCTATAGAAAATAACCAAATATTACTTTTTCATGGCTTGCTATGATGAGTTGAGAGACGAAAAAATGGGGAAAATACATTAAGGATACTTTAAGCACAAACATTTCTGGTTCAGAACACCCTGAAATCCCCACCTCAATACTTAAATCTAAAAATAAACAGGATATCATCTGTAGCTAGCAAATTTGATAACTTTTATTTATCCGTAATGTTGAATTGTTTCTGAATATTTCTTTTTCAATCAAGAAGCACCAAAAATATTTAATTGAAACTGTGTAAAAAAAACAAAATATTATACTTCCATGGCTATATATGACCAGTTGAAAATTGAAAAATTGTGGTAAACATCCTTCTATTACCGAGACAACATATCCTGGTTCAGAATATACCGCAAAACCTCCAGAATTCGTTGCCTGGGCAATGAAATTATACAGGATATCATCCTGTAAATGGTAACATATCTCACTTTTTATTCATAAATCTTGTTAAGCTTGTTGAGAACGAGAATCCGGTGTTAGTTTTGTGAAAGAAATGATTATACTCGTGATTATATTTTTATTTATAATATTCAAAAATAGGAAAACTGGGAAACATTTCAGAGCTTGTTTTCATCAGAAAACCAAATTGTGGTTCGAAACAATCTAAATCACTCAGATCTAATTACTTAAATCATTAAAATATACAAGGTGTCATCTGTAAAACTAGCAACAAAATTTATTTAATAAAGAGTTAGACATGTTTTCATTTACAGATGACTTCCTATGTAATTTCATGATTCGAACAACAGTATCCGGGGCCTTTATGGTGTTCTAAACCAGAATTTGGTGTAAGCTCGGAGACAAAAGAATCTTCAGTATGTTTTCCTTTATAATTCAACTTTCAACTGATCATATCTAGGCATCAAAAAGTAATATTTGGTATTTTGTACAGCATCATTTTTTGGGTACTTTATGACTCGAGAAGAAATTTTGTAAATCAACTAAACGTTACGAATAAATAAGCGTTATCAATTCTGCTAGCTATAGATGACACCCTGTATATTTTTATGATTCAAGAATTGGGGTCTTGGAATTTTAGGGTCTCCTGAACCAGAATCCGCTGTTACGTTTGTACTACAAAAGTCCTTGATGTGTGTTCCACACTTTTTCACTTTTCGACTGGTCATAGCTAGCCATGAAAAAGTAATATTTGAATATTTTTACAACATTATTCGAACATTCTTAAGTAATTAGTGATTATGGAAAAAAATCGAAAACAACTAAACATTACGGATGAATAAAAATCAATACTATGTCAGTTACAGGTGACACCCTTTATATTTTAAATAATTAAATATTGCTATTTGGGGGTTTCAGAGTGTTCTGGGATAGAAATTAGTGTTATTTTTGCGATAAAAAATTCCCTGGTATATTTTTTCCAATTTTTCACTTTTAAATTTGGTCGTAGGTATCCATGAAAAAGTAATATTGGAACATTCCCTACAGCATTTTCAGATACTTCGTGACCAAGGAAAAAAATCGAAAACTACCAAACATTGCGAATGAATAACAAATAAAAAGTGTTGTTAGTTACAGATGACACCCTGTATATTTTAAAGAATTATCACTGAAATTTGGGGGTTTTAGGGTGTTCTGAAACAGATCCTGGTGTTATTTTTGCGATAAAAAATGCCTAGTATGTTTTCCCCAATTTTTTACTTTTCAATTGGTCGTAGGTAGCCGTGGAAAATGGATATACGAATATTTCATCAACCTGAAGGTAGATATTTCTGGGTACTATATGTAATAAAAAACAAATTTTGAAATCACTTTACTGTCAAGAAAATACGAGGGAGTTGCTGCTCAAAGTGGGACACACTGTAGAACATAATGTATCGATAAATGGCAATAATTTTCGTTTTTGAAGCAGTCAAATATGTTCGAAAAATGTTATGGAATTTTATGAAATCGCTTTGTTTGTGAGAAACTGGTTTGATTCTCCAGGATACAGCGTGTTTGCCCGCTGTCAGTGTTTCAGCGCGGCTTGCACAGGCTGTAGACCTCTTATCAGTTAAAAAAATAATTGAATTGCGAAAATCTTATGACAAAAACCAACCATGTTTTGAAAAATTTCAACATCTGTACCTCGAGAATGAATAATTTTTCGATAAACATTTTATAAAAAAAAGTTGTTTATTTTGACGAGATTCACCACATACTTAGTTTTTGAAATGTTCTTAGCAACTTCACTTAGCGCCCAAGGAGCTAAGTAACATGCATCGATATAAAAAATTATCTCGAAAATGATCACCTCCAGTGTTGTTGAGGAAGTGTAACTTTTTTACTTGGAAAAGGTGTGGGAATAAGATTTTTTTATGAAAAGTACTAAAAGTTTATTGTCAAAAATGTTAGGGCAATTTGAAATAAATAATGACAGCGTACGCAGCGCCCTCTATATGTTACATGAAAATTAATATAAAATTATGATTTCCTACGTAAAAAAACGCCGGATACCAAATTTCGTGCAAATAACTTATTTTTAGCCAAAGTTATTTTTAAAAAGCTAACAAAAAAATTCAATTTCAACACCATGTATCTCCGAAACGAAGCATTTCCAGACACAAGTTTATATGGATTTTTTTTCTAAAAATTGCCTCAGAAGTACGTCACTTGAATATTTTAACTTACTTATTCTTTATAACCTTTCACAATCTCAAAATGAAAAAATGTTAATCCAAAGAAATCTGTACAAGTGTAGAAGGGCATATTGATTAATTTTCCCGATAAGTTACTGCGTTCACAAGACTGCTGTCTTGAAAGAAATTAATTTTTGTTAGTAACGTACCCTACACTGATTTTGCCTATCTGAAAAAATGAGATCAAATTAACCAAGAATACTTCTCTTTTTTTTTGAAAATTGTTGACGTTTCGGAGGCTGTATCTGCCTCCGTTATCAAAACTTGCTGGGAAGACGCTGAAAAAACTGAATTTGAATTGCGGATTTGAAATTAAGATCTTTCTTTGACAGAGTCAAATGAAATCTGTCATACATTCTTTTGATTGACATTTGGTATCTTTATACATAGGGTGTTCGGTATCAATCAATCACCATTCTATTAGTTCTCACTTCATCTCTGAGGAGAAGTAACCAGGTGCGGTCCATTTCGATGGCATTGGTTGAAAAACTGTTGTTCGATAAAAGAATGCACGCCGTTTCCTTTAACTTTATTTTTTCTTGATTTGATTCTCTCAATAAAATTATGATATTATTCCATTCCATCATATGATTGCCATCAGATGTTAGAATATGTTCGGATATATTCGAACCCGTTATATTTCGATTTCTGAAGTAACTTTTCAGTTTTTTCAGCGTCTTCCCAGCAATTTTGATAACGGAGGCAGATAAAGCCTCCGAAACGTCAACAATTTTCAAAAAAAGAGAAGTATTCTTGGTTAATTTGATCTCATTTTTTCAGATAGGCAAATTCAGTGTAGGGTACGTTACTGATTTCTTTGGATTAACAAATTTTTCATTTTCAGATTGTGGAACGTTATAAACCCATAAAATCATGTCAAGAATCGGATTTCCTCCACAAAATAAAACTTTCAATCAAAACATACTTATGTTACACCCTATATATATAAATACATAAACATTCGTACATTACTACACATATATAAGGAATACAGTTCAAACTAATATAAATAAATTAAATTTAAAATTTTCCTAAATGTACAAATTTGTCAATTTGTCACAGAACATAAAATCATTAAAATAAAATGGTGTAAATATAAAAATTCGTCAAATAAAAATAAATAAAATTAGTGTAAATGTACAAACTCGTCATAGAAAATTAAAACATACATTGATGAAACTACATTAATTACATATACATATTACAGTAATCATATTTATAGGCTATCATCATGATATTCCTGCAGGCTTTTCAAGAGCAATTTCCTAAATGTTTTTGAACCAAGGATATTTCTATAAATCATTGATAAATGGTTGAATATTTTTTTGCTTTCATACATATTGGACTGTTTTGTTACGGTTGAATTAGTATCATATTTTTTATCACCTCAAGAATAAAGATGCTGATCACCGTTAATATTTTATGCTGAATAAAAAGTGGCCTACAGCTATCTCTATAATTAGCCCTACTTAAATATCTCACACATCTTTTTTGTAGTACAAAGACTTCATAACACTAATGATTCGTGTAGGAAAAGCTCAACATACTTTGAAGGAAAGAAAATGAACCCAAAAAACTCATCAGAAACGTTTCGGACTAATGTTTGGTTTTGAAATGAGACATACTGGATACCGGAATAATGTTTCATAATTTCATTTATTGTGACAACTTCGCTTAACTGAAAGACGCGAAAAATAAGAAAATCCTTTCTTATACATTTTTACCGTGTTGGTGAGAAAATAATCAGAACATTGCGCAGCATAACAAAAAACATTCGCCGGATGTATCATTTCATTAATTATAATGAAACCTTACACCTGAACACGCCTTCATTCTAATAACACGGTACACGAAACCTCATGAATTCATTTTTTTCATTTCTCTCTTGCAGCCATACTCTCGGCGTACGACGAACACAAAAGATTGATTCTAATCCAACAAAAAGCCCCTTTGATCCGAACGTAATACTACCGTTGCTGAGAAAGAATAATTATTATTCTTTGAGAAGAGGTAACAACACAGGAAGAAAAAAGGCGAAAACGAATCTTGTTATGAGCTGGTGCATCGCGGCAGCATGGATTTTAAATTAACCCATACCGGAGCAAAGCCTTACGTTGGTGAAAATATGTGAGTCTCGATTACGTTTCGGCGTTGCGATACAAAGATTCGCGATGGGTCCAACTTCTCTGCAACTCATCGGGTGTCATTTCCTGGCCGGTTTCATTTGGGGTGAGTAGAATATCTGACTTGTATGGTGTAAATGAGATTTAGATATTTTCATAGGTGATATTAACATCTACTTACTAGACCACTTTTGCCACCACTCATACATAACTACTTGAATATCTTTGAAATAAAAGGTCTACAATTACGTTGTATTGTGATGAGCCTAATAAGATGTTTGGTTCAGCATATTTGTTTCAAAACATCCATGCATATACTCCAAAGACTCATAACTAATGATTTGAAAGATTTGTAGTTTTGAAATAAAAGGTCTGTTCCTATAACTGACAGAAAAATTGGTTGGATTATTGGTCGTCCTTTTTATTTCCAAAGCACAATCCTCTGATATCAAGAAGGTATTCAAGGTATTTGCAATTTCAATATGATGTACTGGCCTTAGGCTGACAACACACCGAAAAATCAAAAACGCCTTAGAGCAAAACGTTTTCGAGAAATGAAGACTGACCACACACCTATAAATCAAAAACGCTTGAAAGCAAAACGGTTTCATGCAAAATAGTGCAAATAGAGTCGGCGCTTAAATGTGTTGTCTACAACGAGGTTTCTAACAAAAAGAGTTTGTTTCGAGCAGTATTTTTTTCTCTCAAATTTTTTGTGATTCCAGGGAATAGTATATTCTGTTTAATTTTCTACTTTTACATCTTAATGATGGTCTTACTCAATCTCTCTTTTCGTACGATTCATTTTTCCCTTGAAGTGCAAAAGAAGGAGCAATTTACGTCTCTTCCAAATTTCATGTGTATGTTCATTATTTAAATTATTATTTTTGTGATAATATCTTAATTTTGCTCTGCCAAACCAATGTTATGTTTTGTTTATGTTTCTTGTTGAGAAGCAAATCGAAAATTTTTGACGTTTTTGTTGTGAATTGTATTATTGCGTCAGTTTAATTTCAGATTCTGCTTTACCAATCAGAATACGAAACGTAAAAAGCAAAACGCAAAAAGTTTGGTTGTGAATCCCACTTTAAAGAGCCTGAAAGCCTTTCCCTGTTTTGCCGTACCATGCGGTGAGTGTCACTTCATATGATCCGTGGAGGAAAAACAACTTGTAACTTAATTAACTTAAAAACGTTTTGCGTTATAACGTTTTTGATTTTTTAGTGTGTCGCCAGCCTAACGCTTTATAAAAAAAACACCCTAAAATATTAAAGAATGTCTAATTTCAGCAATTGATTGCCGCCTTCAGAAGAAGTTATTGCAATGAAAGTCAAATAATTTAGAAACCATATTTTTATTCAGAACAAAAGAACCATATAAATTCACAAAAATTTATTTCTGAAATATACTTCGCCATTATTTGAAGTATAAAGATGCAATGGTGGCGAAATAAAATACTCTATAGGATTCAAATGTAGATTGTTCATAAATCTTCCTACTTCAAATGATTGAAAATGAAAATTGAAACATTTTAGTTCTATTTCATTTGCTAGAATGCGCAATACATTTTTGCTGAACTCAACAAGATACATAATTTTATAGAGCTTTGTTTTATGATCTTCAACAACTGTCAAATACAAATTAGATTTGTATTTTTTGCCATGATACGTTCCTGACTGAGAACCAGTAGCACAGTGTAACTGCAGTAGTTGGGAAGGTGTTAATGCCGATTGTGAAAAGTTTATATTCTGCGAATCTAACGAATCCCTACCCTCCAAATGATATTCAGCTCCGAAACCGGATTTGAAATCCACAAGAATTTTTGCGTATTTGAGCCCAGCTTTGACTGATAATGTGTAAGGAATATTGATCCTGGATGAAGTGTTGGTGGAGTATTTCTTTGAACTCTGATGTTTAGCTTCAAATCTGAAACTCCATAAATATTTCGGAGGCCCGCAATTACGAATAAAAGTTGGGTAATGCACTAAAAAATAAAAACTTACTGAAAGTCAGGTTATGAAAATCCTCGTTTGATTACCTAATTTTCATAAGCTAACTACTTTTCTAGAGAGCCTGATTAACAGCAACTGAACTGTACCCTAGAACTACATAGTAACACTTACCTGAAAGTATTATACCTATTATGTCAATAGTTTTATTTTTCCACGGCACAACTGGGAAACCAACACAAACACAAGATACAAATTGCGACGCAAAAATATGTAAATGATGAAGCATGAAGCATCGCAAGATGGAATTCAAGGCACAGTGTGATGCAGTTATTCTATTCGCTACCAAATTCACGTGATAGACGTTATGTTGTCAGTTCAAAATATTATGAACTCTATTAAAAATGTTTTGAATGCTTTTCAAATTTAAATACTTGCCTTTTATTTTAAGGGGACGTATTTTCAATAAAATTGGATATATAAATTGCACCCTAGTAATGAAGTAATGTGATGTTATTTTAACATGGACTCTTCTGAAAACAAATATAATACGGTCGGCTCTGATAATTTCAATAGTGTGTCAATTTGAAGTGACATATTTAGTGATTTGTTAACAAATCGATATAAAACTATTGATATGCGTATATCAAATATTATACATCTGCTACTTGAAATAATCATAACGATTTTTTCATTTTGGGACGATTTCTAGTAATTTTTAAAATGCATTATTTTTCTGAGTGTTGAACTCCTAAGAATATATTTCCTACATAAATACTGCCACCAGAATAACGAAAGAGACCAGAACTATTATTGATCACATTTTCATAAGGAATAGAAACTCAATAAAAAACCTAAAAATAAAGCCGATTGTTGTTGAAACAGATATCACTGATCATTACACCACATTCATAGATACTATCAAAGCTAAAGCGGAAAATATAGCGAAGGTAAATACAACTTTTGAGAAAACTGATTCAAAAAAATTACTAGCATTACTAAAAAATGAGAGTTGGGATACAGTCCTGACATGTAAAGACCCACAAAAAGAGTATGATACATTATTCATTGATAAAATATCACAAAATATTAGTTTATCTGGAAACATTATGAAAATAAATAATAAAAATGAAAAAATTAAACCATGGATTACCGAGGGCCTCATCAAATCAATGAAAACAAGAGACCTACTGAAGAAAAAACTATTGCAAAAGTACTCAGATGAACGAAAGACAGAATATAGCAGTAACAGAAATACCCTAAATAATCTTATAAAAAACACAAAAATAAATATTATGAAATTAAATCAAAAGAAGTGGAGAGTAATTCTAAAAAAACCTGGAAAATTATAAATTGTTTATTGTTGTTGTTGCTGTTTAAAGATCATATAAAATTAGAATTGTAAATAAAACAGAAGAACTTGAGAAGAATATTTGAAGGAATTCGATAGAGAGACATTAATATGTCAAAGAAAGACGAATATTATACAGAGAGAATTTCAGGTATTACCATTTGGTGAATGATTTAGTCGTAGAAGAATATACGAGTTTTAACCAAGGTTGTCACTGTCTATTTTTTTGTTCATGTTATCTGTTTGTATCTTTATTTCAGCCATTTCCAAAAAAAGTTTTTTATTAAATTTTTTTATAAAATAAATAAAAGACTTGTTCTACGACAGTACGTAAACTAAGTGTTTACGCACTGTTGGCAGTGCGTAAAGTGACACTTTTGCGCACAAGTGCGTAAAAAACCTGTTCGTAAAATTATTAACAGTGCCTAAAGTAAATTTTTACACACTAATCATGCATTTATGCATTTTCGAAAAAGAATTTTGCGAGAAATATAACTCGGAAGTCATCATTGGATAATACGATGATAATGATAACATAAAACATTCGAATTAATGTTACAATTGCTACAATTTGGCAATATAATAACTGTCGAAGAAAAAACTTTGTATGATACACTTTCACCAAATATTAATACCTACCTGAAATTCCCTCTGTATAATATTCCTCTTTCTTTGACATATTAATGTAACTTTTCTATCAAATTCCTTCAAATTTTCGTGTCAAATTTTTCCTTTTAATGGCCGAGTCAATTCAGAAAAAGCAACAATATTGCATGAAATAAGACTTGTATATACAATTTACATTTTGCAACGTCCGAAATTGGTCAGAGGATAAGTGATACCTGAAAGAGCTTTATAGTAATTATCAAATGTGCAGGTGCTCCAAGCACTCTGATTATTATAACTACTGATAGATTGATACAAGTTCGACAATAATATTAATCATTTTTTTTTTTGGATTGACGTGGCCGTTACTTGATGGAAATCCATAGTTATGACACTAAGGTAAAAAACGATTAAAATTTCCACAAAATGTATTGTCTTTCTGCATTGAAATTACTTAAATACCTTTCTTACCCATTAACATAATTAGGGACTACCCATAATTATCGCTAATACCTAGACTCATACAACTTATAAAATTGACATAACAATGAACCTACCTGAAAATCTCAAAACACAACCACCGCTCAATTGAAAAAATTTAACCGTTCAGGTCCAGTTGATCATTTAATAAATAAGATGAATTTTTCAATTTCCAAGAATTCTAAATAATTAAGTCTAATGCCCTTATTTTCCACATGAAGAATTTCAAAGTTTTCATCGAAGTCATGGCCTTCCTCCAAAATAAGATTGGCATATGATGAGTGTGTTTTATTGTTTACATAATTCATACGGTGTTCACGTATGCGGCTTTTAAAAGGTCTACCTGTCTGGCCGATATATACTTTGGAGCAAGATCCACAATTCAATATATAAACTCCTGATTTTTCAGATTTCTGCGTTTTATATTTATTTTTCTTGATAAACATCCCCAGTGTGTTATCTGTTCTATATGCTACTCTTTAAGTTTTGCTTATGCAAAAATGAAGCTATTTTTCCGTGACGGGTCCTGAATAAGTTAAAGTTCTATAATTATTGTCAAGGTTCCTCAAAGTGGGGTACACTTCCTGGATTGTCTTTTTATGTAGTTTTTAAGCAAGAATATTTTCTATTAATTTAACTTGATATCCATTGTTAATTGCTATCTGTTTTATAATATTTAATTCTTTGTTGAAATTTTCTTCGGACAGTGGAATATTTACTAATCTGTGTATCATACTATGGTATGCTGATATTTTATGTGTAATGGATGTAATTAATACACATCCTTCATAAAAAATTAAATATGTTCTTCCAAGCTTGAGGTTTGCACTTACACTAATAGTGTTATTAAATATACAGGGTGTCCCAGAATAAAGGGGACAAACTCCGAGAGTAGAATCCTCACTTCATTTTAAGGCTGACAGTTCCAATAAACATATACCCTAAAATGAGTATTACCCGAGTTACAGGGTGTTGAAAGTGACACAAAAAAATATATTTTCCAGAATAACTCCATAACGGCATAACTTTTCTTAATGAAATGTGGTATGTCACTTAACAGAATTCAGTTTCATATTTCAAGGCAAATCGTGTGTTTGTAAACAGGGGCGTACGGCAGGTGGGTACCTCTATTCGCGCCTCCCCAACTTTCACGCCACTGGATTAATATCGATTTTGTCTTCTTTTTCTTAATCCCCAATATTTCCTGTACAAAAAAGGAATAACTTTCTATGATTTACACAGAGCAGTATGGCACTATGTCCATTTTACTCAGAGGAATACAGCATCATTTGAACTTTAAACCGCTGTCCTGAAAAATTCGGAAAATGCACATAGTGCCCTTTACCTCCGAGGTACAGATATTTTTAAACGAAAAAAAAAAAAATGTTCCACCACTGGAGTTTTGGCCAACAATTTTTTGTCGTGGTTATCATGGTTCCAACTACTAGCACACCAAATTGGGTGGTGCTACAATCGTTTCTTGTCTCAAAACCCAATCGTACTGGATTATAAACATTTTGCGATATTTCAAAAAAAAACTTGATTTTTTGAGGATTTTTGAATAAATGTCAATTTTGACAGGTTTAGAGTAGCACGTGACAAAACAAAAGATTCTGTTTTTCACTAATTTTTCATGCACAAACTAACTGCGGAGTCAAATTTTCATTACATATGTTAATTAAAAAAAAATCCATATGCGGCGAATTTTATGTGTGCCACTGTATATTCTAGACAACGTAAAAGGTTACAAATCTATGCAACTGTTCGGAATATTTGTCCGATATATCTGTCAAGTTTGAAGAGCTTTTGGAATTTTTTTTTATGGTATATCAAAGAAAAACATTAATTTTTGATAAAAAAAAATGTCCCGTACACTTAAATTGGTTGCAAACTTGATTCGTGATATGAAATAACATATTTAATACTAAATACTAAAATTTTTAACGAGAATACAGCGAAATTCAAGTTAATTCCAATTAAAATATTATAGTTTGTTTTTAAATCTTTCCCGACCTTGGTATTAAAGTTTGAAAACTCTTGGAATTATTGTGAATTGATTGTCTATACCTACTACTGGCTTACAAACCTACAGGTAAAGATCTATTAAAATTCGAATTGTGGACGTGATTCTTGCAGATATAAAGCTCTTAAAAAAATGCCCAGAAAGTGACTAATATAATAATTTGTCTCGCTATACATACAAACATTCAGGGTAAGGACCTTGTAATGTCTGACATTAAGAAAGAAACATTACTGTAAATTTGTTAGAGAATAAACAGAATGTAACGCAAAGAAAAGAGGGTTAATTGTTAGGAACGACAATTGTACAGCTGAAAGCGTAGGAAATTGCTGAAGTTAAATGAAAATTGCCTGGGATACGTTCACCGCATAGTTGGTCGGTTGGTCCAAATGTAAATATCTCTTGGACAATATAACAAATGATAGTCTCAGAAGAATGAATATTTAGGTATATAATTGCCAATACTGTGATGATAATGAGTACGGTTCGTTTCTAATATAGGCCAATCAATAATAGTTATTTATGATACAAGTGTTAAAAGTAGCCTTTTATTTTGTGAGTGGGGAATATCACTCTTAACAAATATATCATACACATTTTTGTGTTCAACAGTTACTACTAGTAAGAAAAAAAACAAAAAAAATATAAGATCTATAAGGATTCGAACACACGATCTTTGGATTACAAGGCGGACACGCAGAGGCCCCAACACACTTTATTTATGAATGTCATTATTTGTCAGTGATGAAGGACCTTCTACACTTGGACTGGATACTACTCCGTTTGTAACTTCAAAAGAAATTAGTATTACCAATTGCACAAACGGTCAAATACATGTGTGAACTTTTATTAATGATTCCTCTTGAGTAAGTGTTCTGTTTATAATATCTGATTGAAGTGTTTCTATATTACTGACTATCCATCATCTCATCTGGTCATTTTACTTTCAACACTGAAAACTGACGTTTTCCCAAAATCATTTTTAACACTAATGTTAAAAGTAAAATGACAGATGAGATGATGGATTCTCAGTAATATAGATCTCTCTAGTAGAAACACTTCAATCAGATATTATAATCAGGACACCTACTTAAGACGAAACATTTATGAAAGTTCATTAATGTATTTGGCCGTTTGTGCAATTGGCAATACTAATTCTTTATGAAGTTACAAACGGAATATTATTCAGTCCAACTGTAGAAGGTCCTTCATCACTGACAAATAATGACATTCATAAATAAAGTGCTTTGGGGTTTATTATAGTTGGAGGATCTGTCAGTCAGCCTTGTCGCCTGGGCCAGACGGCTTGGACGCCGTGACTCTCAGAAACCTGCCGCGGAAAGTCCTCGTCCAAATGATCCACCTGATCAACGCTATTATAAAGTGGGGGTGTTACCCAGATTGTCTGAAGAAGGCACTGGTGATACTGATTCTGAAACCGGGTAAGGATGGCCATTAGCTTGATAGCTACCGCCCGATCTCGCTCCTGAGCGTGATCGCTAAAGTCGTCGAGAAGATCCTCCTGAGACGACTGTTGAGTCTCGAGGGGAAACTCAAATTGATCCCCGCTGAGCAATTCGGCTTTAGACAAGGTCATAGTACCACGTCGCAGGTCGTAAGGATTGTTCACGGGGTAAAAGAGGCAGCCCAACGTGGACTCAACACAGTTATGGTCCTGCTGGACATGAAGAAAGCCTTCGACTCGGTATGGGTGGAAGGTCTTATCTCTAAAATGCTGGGTGCAGGCATGCCCTCGTACCTAGTAAAATTGGTGAATTCTTTCCTTGTTGGGAAGACGTTTATGGTGCGAGTAAATAATACTCGCTCCGCAGAGTTCCCGATTGAAGCAGGTGTCCCGCAGGGTTCATGTTTGTCCCCACATCTGTATTCGTTACATACGTGTGATCTCCCTCAGTGCGAGAGACCGGATATGGGCACGGCGGTGTACGCTGATGACACCGTCATTTTTGGCTATTCCTTCTCAAGCGCCGCTGCCCTTTACAGGATCCAAGTCCACTTGGATAGGAAGATCATACCGTATTTGGCGGATAACAAGATTGAGGTCAATCCGGCTAAGTCGGAGACGATCAACTTCACGAAAAAGTATACTCACTCAAAACTCTATCGGAAGTTGAGAATCAATGACGAGGCCGTTGATAATGTGAACCACGCGAGGTACCTGGGGGTACACCTGGACAAGCGACTCAATTTCGGACGTCATATCACCCTTGCTATCCAGAGGGCGGGAGCTGCGTTAAAACGAACCTATCCTCTGATAGCAAGGGGCTCGAAACTCTCAGTAGAGAATAAATTGCTTATTTACAAGCAGCTAATAAGACCTACAATGACGTGCGCCTGTCCGGTGTTCTGCAGCCTTAAGCCAACTCCACTGGCGAGATTGGATAGGATGCAGAACAAAGTACTCCGTATTATCACCGGTAGCAGACGATACCTTCGATTGGAAGCTCTTAGGGAGCTTGCAGGCGTCGACTCGATCCCGACAGTTATAAACAACTTGTCTTACAAGTTCTATAAGTACATGCTCGATAAAAGTCCCCTCACCAGGGAAATCACCAAGCTCAGAGTGTATGATAATGAGCCCCGCAAGCACGGCGGGCTCATTTATCAAGCGCTCGATATCTTCAAAGAACGAAGGGATGAACCGGTTCCATAGGGAACCAAATCGAAAGTATAACTGAAACGTAGAGTACCTCGACCCGGTTTTTTGCTTCAGCCTTTTCCGGGATTCAGCCTTGAAACAACCAGCCTCATAACCTGCAAAGAGCAATATCTGCATAGAATAAAAATTAACAACACGCATGAGCTTTGCAGGAGGCGTGTATCATGCCGAACTACAACCGTGATGTGATGAAATGTCCGGCCAGCGTTACCACCAGCGCGGGCGGACTACAGCGCCCTCTCGCGGGGGTGACTATGTTCGCTTAGCAAGGCGCTCTACTGCTACCCTGATCGGAGCAGAAGAGATGCTAATTTTGCGCCTATCTTCCCGTCCTTCCCCTAACCCCCTGGGTTATGTAGAGCGAGAATGATATGCAAATGACACGTCATTACTCATGAAATGTAATAGTTGACAATCCATAATAAAAACCTTTTTAGTTAGTTAGTTAGTTAGTCAGCCTTGTAATTCAAAGATCGTGTGTTCGAATCCTTATGGATCTTTTTTTTTAGTTTTTTCTTACTAGCAGTAACTGTTGAACACAAAAATGTGTATGATATATTTGTTAAGAGTGATTTTATTTTACTCGTGTGGTTGCTCCACTCGCTAACGCTCGTTTCGCAATATTCCCCACTCACAAAATAAAATGCCACTTTTAAAGCTTGTATCATAAATAACTATTTACGTAACAGAAATACGATTAGGAAACCGACTATGCCATCACATGGAAGACCGTCCGTAGTTATATTTTCTTATGTTTTGGACTGGCAACTGTCATTTATTGATATTTTATAAACATTTAATTCTTCAAAAATGTTTATAGATTTAGCTCTTTTCACGAAAGAAGTAAATCATGTGTACTTCGTTTGAAAGCAAAGGTATAGTACTACAACATGTATTTTTTCACTTCTCGCTACAAAGTGAGAATATACGATTTGTAGTAATATACTTTTACTTTCAAAATCTGTTTGATAAATTGAAATAGTGGAACTGAATTAAAATTTCAATTGTGCCAAAACTAATAGTCCGAGAGCTTTTTGCGCAAAAATGAAGGTCACATGATTCACTACTTTCGTGAAAAGAGCCAACCCTATAAACTAGAAAATGGCGGAGTTGTGAATTTTTGAAATAATCGCAAAATTTTTCGGGTTTTCCAGTTTTTCTCCGTTACTTATAATCCGATCGGTTCGTACAAAATCTCATTTTACTCGTATTTCAATTTTCTGCATTTTGCTGCATTAGTTTTCATTTTATAACAAAACACTAAAAATTGGGAGCATTAGCCTAACTTCTCCAAATACATTATTGCATTCATATTCAATTTTTGGAACAACGCTTGACATGAGAAAAAAATTTACAGTGCGGCGCTGAATTATGGAATTCATTATTTCTGAATATAAATATATTTCGGAAAAATTCTCAGACACGTCGATTTAATTTTGTGATGGGCCAATTTTTGAACCCCACCCAAAATATATAGGGTTATCCATATTTGAGTAAAAATGACCTTGATGATATTTTTAAATAGGACACCCAGTATATTTTTCCATATTTGGATAGGGATCATCATTACGAATATAGTAATACCAGGTTTGATGGGATTATGTCAAACGGTTGCGGAGATATGGGCAAAAAACGTCCTCGTATGTCTCATGAGTATGACTGAGACTTCAGAAGGTTAAAAGTCTCTGTCGCACTCTTTGGGCAGATGAAAAAGTTTTTTGCCCATATCTCCGCAGCCGTTTGACATAATCCCATCATCCCAAATATAGAAAAATATACTGGGTGTCCCAAATAAAAATATCACCATAGTAATTTTTACTCGAATGCGGGTAAGAAAATCGACCTGTCCGAGGATTTTTCCGAAGTATCTTTATATTCAGAAATAATCAGCATTGCACTGTATAGAACCTCTCTGTTCTACCTGATGTGTTCTACATGTTCTTTCAAGGGACGCATTCTGCCCGGGGACACCGTGCATTATAAATAGCGATTTTGAAGAGCTTTTCATGAAAAAATAGTATATTGTACAATGAGCATGAAATGGCAAACATTTCCCACGAGTAGGTATATGAAATTTTGTATTACGAGCGTAGCAAGTACTACAATAAATCATATTAGACCTTCGAGTGGGAAATGGGTCATTTCATGCAAATTGTTCACTATACTTTTTCTACGACCATTTGAATCATGAACAAATCTGTAATATTTTTAATAACACTTTTTATCAAAAACTTTCCTGCCGTCATGATTCCCATAATACATACAACCTAAAAAAGGAATTGAAGATACAAATATTGAAAATTATAATAAAAATCGAACACTAATTTTAATGATGTGATCTGCTTTATTCAATGTCAATCGCTGACTTTATTTCAAAAAAACAACATACAGGGTAATAATGATAAACTAAGAAAATTACATTTCTTCCCTGACTTTAACAAAATCAAATGGTAAAAATCTTCAAATTTTTTAGGTAAAACATTTCTTGTGGTTCTCATTGGAAATCGTCGCTCCATTGTAAATTATTCATCAATATGCACATCTGGAGAGTTGGACGAGTAATTCATCAACATATCAACTGGGATGTTAGATGACGATGAATTTATGACAATTATTTCATCATAATTTTCTGGTGTACTGGAGGAGCTCGCTGTTATTGTTTCATCCTCAATTTCTTCCGATATTTCTTCTTTCAACTATTGGAGATACCCAAGGTGTCGGCGTGTTAACTTCTTCAATGATATCTTGTTCTAAAAGGCGTTTGATTTCCTGTTCTACCTTATTTCTTAAATGAAATGGAATTCTTCTATGTTTTTGAGCAACCGGGCTAATGGAATCATCATAAAATAATTTGACTGTAAAATTCTTTAAACATCCAAGCCCTCGAAAAAGTTCTGGATACTTATCTTTTATTTCTTGGAACTTTATATTATAATTTATTTGCAATAATCCCAACTGAACAGCACTTTCATATGATAGCAAAGACGGTGTGTTCTCTCCCACGACAAAAATGTCACTTTTTATGCTATTTTGCTTATATCGAATAGTTGCTTCAAAAATCCCATCAACTATCAATTCGTTATTTGAGTTGAAAGCAAATATTTTAGTGTTATTTGGTTTTAGTTCATATCTTCCATTTAAATTTTTGTACGTGGCTTTACTTATAATATTTACCGATGCTCCTGAATCAATTAATTGTGGAGGTAGTTATTTCATCACTTATCTCCACATCTACTTTGGGACTTTTATTGGGCCGCACGGTAAAAACTTCATCATAATTTTCGTTGGATTGCCCTGTATGACTTTCTTCACACCCGTCAAAATGAGTATTGACACTGACAGTATTTATTGAACGATTCGTGACATTTCCTTGATGATTTCTTTCATTGAAACTTTTCTGTGGATATTGCGAAGAAAACTTTTGATTTGTGCCGGAAAATGATTGTCCTTTCGATCGTTTTCGAAAACAACCGTTTGAAAAATGTCCTATGCGTTTGCAATAATTACAAGTTTGGTGTTTTGCAGGACACTGAGATAAACATTGTCTATGCCAAGAGTATCCACAATTTTTACAAAATCTATCTGTGCTAATTTTGTTGATTTTATTTGAATGTGAGTAGCTAACAGGTTCTTCCATGTATTTTGTTTGCATTCTTGTATTTTCGATCATTTTCCCATGATCCAACAATTTTTGTAAAGTCGGTTGTTCTCGTAGAGCATATTTTCGTAAGGAACTTTCATTAGTATTCAAGATTATTTGATGTTTGTTTTTTTTCTCAGGATCAGAAAACTCGCAAGTTTTCGACAGTTTCAGTAGTCTCGTGTAAAATTGATCTATTGTCTCATTGTCTTGTCGTGCTTGACAAAAATTGAATATTTCAAATTCTATATTTAGTTTTTAGCAAAGTATTTTTCAAAATTTTCTTTTGCCATTTCGTAAGGTGAAGCGTTTTCTTCAGATAAGTTGGGTAAATTCAAAAATAAATCATAAGAATCATCTCCAATCAAATGTAAGAGCATAGCTTTTTTTCTTTCTTCATCAGTGATATTAGCAGCTTTCAAATAATTGTCGAATCTTGAAATCCATCTTTTCCATCTATTACCTAGATTGTGCGTCTCAGTTTTGATGTCCAACGGAGCGATACTACCGATGTCACAAGATACAGACATCCTGGAACTAGTTTCTTACGAATTGTGATTATAAGATGACCTCTGAGTTGGGCTATTGGAATCAATTTGTTGTAATGCGTAGGTAAATCAATATAAATGGTTATTTTTCGTCGCCAATTTGTAATGATGTGATCTGCTTTATTCAATGTCAATCACTGACTTTATTTCAAAAAAACAACATACAGGGTAATAATGAACTAAGAACATTACACTAATCGATTTCATAAAAAAAAATAAGATGGTGTTTGGGATTTGAACCCTCAACCCCACTATCCGCTCACTCTGCACTCGCTGCTACGAGCTCACATGATAATATAATGAAATTAACGGCTATAGAAACATCCTGCCAACTATTCGAAAATATAGAATTCGATTGTCATCAATCAATGTTAGTGTCAAATCATCCTCATTATTACTACTCATTTTCGATTACTTATTTTTTTAAAGGAATTTTGTAAATACTGATGTGAAATGTCAAATTATTAGAACGTTAACAAACTTGATTCGATCTCATATTATTTATGATCATAAAAATGACAGTCTAGTAGTTTCTGAAAGTCGTGGGAAATGAAATATCCTGTAAATAAACGATCATTACAGTATAGCTTGCGATGTAGAAATGAAAAAGTGTTTACAGTCGGCCTACTTCCTTGATCGATAAAGGGCATAAAATGGGCATATTTCCATGTGGTAGTAGAAAAAAACATTGTGAAACGAGATTTTATCTATCAACAAAAATATTTTTAAGTGAATCTTTGCACTGCAAGACCTTGTTCTGTCGCTTCAGTTATCTAAAAACTAATGAATTATCTGGTCTTTCTCCAACTGATCACATGAAGTCGTTCCGTTCATCTTATTTTCGGATAAATAATAAGAGAGTTCCGAATACTTGGAACACCTAGTAAAGGCATTTCACGAACAGGTGAATAATTCCAACGGTATTCTTGACTGCCAGAAATAAATCAATCCGTACCGCCCGTCTATCACATCTTCTGTATATAAATCTTCCCGAGGAAAAATCCTCACTGTTTTACATTGCAGCGAATGCCGAAAGAATAGCAAAAACGTTAGCCACTCCATTGATTTGTGGCTCGCGTATCCCAATCTCTTAGAAAAGTTCAGTTCGTGCAGAGCTTACTGATTCATGAATTGAGGACAGAACACCTAATTAGTTATGATTAAGATTATTACACTAAGGTAAAAAACGATTAAAATTTATTGTCTTTGCGACATGTTTCGATGCACAGTATCTTTTTCAAGCGAATGTAACATTAACATTACTCAAATACCTTTCTTTTCCATTAACATAATTAGGGACTACCTATAATTATCGCTAATACCTAGACTCATACAACTTATAAAATTGACATAACAATGAACCTACCTGGAAATCTCAAAACACAACCACCGCTAAATTGAACAAATTTAACAAAGGGCAACCATTCAGGTCCAGTTGATCATTCAATAAACAAGATGAATTTTTCAATTTATCAATTTCCAGTAATTCTAAGTTTTCATGGAAGTCATGGCCTTCCTCCAAAATATAATTGGCATATGATGAGTGTGTTTTATTGTTTACGTATGCGGCTTTTAAATGGTCTACCTGTCTGGCCGATGTATACTTTGGAGCATACTATGGTATGCTGATATTTTATAGTGGCAGATATCTTCATGGACAATCTTGAAGAAACAATTCATAAGCATCCACTCTAGAAACAGTTTTTGTATTGGTACAGATATGTAGATGACGTTATAGTTTGTTTTAAAGGCACCAACAAACAATTAGACACCTTTCATAAATATATTAACACTATTCACCCAAACATTAAATTCACAATAGAAATAGAAGTAGAAAATTCAATTAATTTTTTAGATTTGACAATAGGTAAAGCCAATAATAAACACCACTTTGCTATTTTTCATAAACCATCCGATACTGACATCACCATTCATAATAATTCAGTACATCCATATACACATAAAATATCAGCATACCATAGTATGATACACAGATTAGTAAATATTCCAATGTTCGAAGAAAATTTCAACAAAGAATTAAACATTATAAAACAGATAGCAGTTAACAATGGATATAGAGTTAAATTAATAGAAAATATTATTGCTAAAAAACTACATAGAAAGGCTAAGGAAGTGTACCCCACTTTGAGGAACCTGGACAATAATTATTGAATTCATCATCAGGGCTCAAAATTTTTTGTTTTTCTGAGTTAAAATCCTTAAACTAAAATGAACAGACATAATAGATAACAACGCACGAAGGACAGTAACACATATATCCATCAACAAGGAAACGAAACACTGTGTTTCGTTGATGGATATATGTGCTATTGTCCTTCGTGCGTTGTTATCTATTATGTCTATTCATTTTAGTTTAAGGATTTTAACTCAGAAAAACAAACAATTTTGAGCCCTGATGATGAATTCAATGAAATTCGAAACGTTGGCAAAAAACCAATAGTTTTTCTTCGATTCTACTGATCCCAACCCCAACAAAATTTCAAAATTTTGAATTGATATAGCCGATACTTGATGAAAATCCATGTTAATATCTATAATGAAACTATAGTTTAAATGATTTTCACATCAAAAAGGTTTACAAAACCACGACAATTGTTTCGCTTTACAAAAGCTTCTTCAAGTAAGTAAACTTATCAGTTAATAATTATAGAACTTTAACTTATTCAGGACCCGTAACGGAAAAAATTGCTTCATTTTTGCATAAGCAAAACTTAAGAGTAGCATATAGAACAGATAACACACTGGGAAGGTTTATCAAGAATAATAAAGATAAAACGCAGAAATCTGAAAAATCAGGAGTTTATAAATTGAATTGTGGATCTTGCTCCAAAGTATATATCGGCCAGACACGTAGACCATTTAAAAGCCGCATACGTGAGCACCGTATGAATTATGTAAACAATAAAACACACTCATCATATGTCAATCATATTTTGGAGGAAGGCCATGACTTCGATGAATACTTCGAAATACTTCATGTGGAAAATAAGGCCATTAGGCTCGATTATTTAGAGTTCTTGGAAAATGATAAATTGAAAAATTCATCTTGTTTATTAAATGATCAACTGGACCTGAACGGTTCCCCTTTGTTAAATTGGGCGCATGCAAATCGGGCACCAAACAGGTAGGTACCCTTGCGGTCAGTTTCGAGGGATTATGAAAACTGCAATTTGGGTACCGAAGATTTAATTACGATTTAAGTACGTATGCCTACGTCTATGTCAACGGTTTTGAATGCGACAGTCTCAACCAATCAGCTACCTTAGTATAATTGAACTAGAACGAACTAACCTTACGTAGACATTTGAGTGCGTGAAACTTGAATACATACATTTTGCGGAAAGTAATTATTTAGTATAATTGAACCAGAACGAACTAACCTTACGTAGACACTTGAGTGCGTGGAAATTGAACAAATTAATTTTAATTGGGTGTAAGAAACAAGTAGGCAAATCATGAATTATTGTCATCAAAATATCGATAGGAATAGGAAAAGAATATAATTATTTTATTGTTACCTACCTGATTACAGTTGTTTAAGGAATGGTGTCGAAAAGGCCTGTCGGATTAGAGAGACACATATATTAAAATTCAAAATCTTCAAAAACCTATACAAATCCATGACAGGAAAGTTAAAAAAAGACAGAAATTTATTGAATCAATGATTATTAAATACCAAAATAAGAAAATCAATAGGCTACACTTTATTAAATGTTTGTCATTCCATTGTTATGTCAATAAATAAGATATTTTGTACAATTAATGTAATCATAATACAATAATAAACATATTTTCGTATGCTTTAAAATAGTTTTGTATTATTTACCTATTAACCTACCCAAAATTATAAAAATGACGAATGAATAATAAGGCTCGGTGCCCAAAATGCAATTTTTGTAATGGGGACCTTTTGGGTCGGTGCCCAAAATGCATGTTGAATTAGTCCTTTTATTGCATTGGTGCCCAAAATGCAAACTCCCATTAAATTTGTTCAATTGAGCGGTGGTTGTGTTTTGAGATTTCCAGGTAGGTTCATTGTTATGTCAATTTTATAAGTTGTATGAGTCTAGGTATTAGCGATAATTATAGGTAGTCCCTAATTATGTTAATGGGTAAGAAAGGTATTTAAGTAATTTCAATGCAGAAAGACAATAAATTTTGTGGAAATTTTAATCGTTTTTTACCTTAGTGTCATAACTATGGATTTCCATCAAGTAACCCACGTCAATCCAAAAAAAAATGATTAATATTATTGTCAAACTTGTATCAATCTAGCAGTAGTTATAATAATCAGAGTGCTTGGAGCACCTGCACATTTGATAATTACTATAAAGCTCTTTCAGGTATCACTTATCCTCTGACCAATTTCGGATGTTGGAAAATGTAAATTGGATATACAAGTCTTATTTCATGCAATATTGTTGCTTTTTCTGAATTGACTCGGCCATTACTCGACGGAAATCCATAGTATAGATAAATAAAGAGGAAAGTATTTCGACCGGCTATTATCAAAGAATTAATTAATTATCGGGGATTCGGTTAGTGAAAAGCAATAAAGCAAATGTATATTTGCTTTATCGAGGGCTACAATATAAATGTATGAACATTGAATGAATAAAGTGGTAATACACACTATGCAATTTGAGGATTTCTTCGATGTTTAAAGATCATAAAAAATTAAAATTGTAAAGAAAAAAGAAAAATTTGACACGAAAATTTGAAGGAATTTGATAGAAAAGTTACATTAATGTGTCAAAGAGAGAGGAATATTATACAGAGGGAATATCAGGTAGGTATTAATATTTGGTGAAAGTGTATCATACAAAGTTTTTTCTTCGACAGTTATTATATTGCCAAATTGTAGTAATTGTAACATTAATTCGAATGTTTTATGTTATCATTATCATCGTATTATCCAATGATGACTTCCGAGTTATATTTCTCGCAAAATTCTGTATTTTTCGAAAATGCATAAATGAATGATTAGTGTGTAAAAATTTACTTTAGGCACTGTTAATAATTTTCCGCACAGGTTTTTTACGCACTTGTGCGCAAAAGTGTCACTTTACGCACTGCCAACAGTGCGTAAACACTTAGTTTACGTACTGTCGTAGAACAAGTCTTTTATTTATTTTATAAAAAAATTTAATAAAAAACTTTTTTTGGAAATGGCTGAAATAAAGATACAAACAGATAACATGAACAAAAAAATAGACAGTGACAACCTTGGTTAAAACTCGTATATTCTTCTACGACTAAATCATTCACCAAATGGTAATACCTGAAATTCTCTGTATAATATTCGTCTTTCTTTGACATATTAATGTCTTTCTATCAAATTCCTTCAAATATTCTTCTCAAGTTTTTCTGTTTTATTTACAATTTTAATTTTATATGATCTTTAAACAGCAACAACAACAATAAACAATTTATAATTTTCCAGGTTTTTTTAGAATTACCCTCCACTTCTTTTGATTTAATTTTATAATATTTGTTTTTGTGTTTCTTATAAGATTATTTAGGGTATTTCTGTTACTGCTATATTCTGTCTTTCGTTCATCTGAGTACTTTTGCAATAGTTTTTTCTTCAGTAGGTCTCTTGTTTTCATTGATTTGATGAGGCCCTCGGTAATCCATGGTTTAATTTTTTCATTTTTATTATTTATTTTCATAACGTTTCTAGATAAACTAATATTTTGTGATATTTTATCAATGAATAATGTATCATACTCTTGTTGTGGGTCTTTACATGTCAGGACTGTATCCCAACTCTCATTTTTTAGTAATGCTAGTAATTTTTTTGAATCAGTTTTCTGAAAAGTTGTATTTACCTTCGCTATATTTTCCGCTTTAGTTTTGATAGTCTCTATGAATGTGGTGTAATGATCAGTGATATCTGTTTCAACAACAATCGGCTTTATTTTTAGGTTTTTTATTGAGTTTCTATTCCTTATGAAAATGTGATCAATAATAGTTCTGGTCTCTTTCGTTATTCTGGTGGCAGTATTTATGTAGGAAATATATTCTTGGGAGTTCAACACTCAGAAAAATAATGCATTCTAAAAATGACTAGAAATAGTTTAATGTACTACATTCGATTGAAAAAGATATTGTGTATCGAAACATGTCGCAAAGACAATAAATTTTGTGGAAATTTTAATATTTTTTTACCTTAGTGACGAAAGGATGTGTTTTTCCTTGTGCCTACTTCTTAGAATACCTTACCATTCTTTTTCTGCTTATCTGCAATTTGCCATAAAAATATTATCTTTTTTGCTAGTGTCCGCTCACTAGCGGCATTATCCTTATAAAAACAGGCATATTACGTCCATGCGACAGTTTTAATTACTGAGGACACGAGACGCTATAGAGCAGGGCAAAAAATATCCCTCGAGATATATGGCAGTAGACTTGCCCTGGCCGGGCCGAAACACGCCATTATGAATAAAAGTTTTACTCATTTCTTGAGGTTAATGAAGCAAGATAAATGTCTCCGTCTTAATTGCTATATTAACATTCACAGACCATTTAATGCCTCACGATGTAGTGGGATTTTAAGTGTTCCCCCGGGAACAATGCATAATGATTGGTATGCTTACAACGAACTTCAAGGAACTTGTTCGACTTTCTAACTACATTACTAGTTGTTCCAGTGAAATACATGTACAAAATTATGTTGTTGAAGAGTGGAGGAACAGAATCGCAGAAAGTCTGTTAGTACAGAAACCACAGACAAATGTAAGCCACAAGTGAAGAATGAATCGTAGCACTTTGAAACTCGGTACATGACTTTTTGACATTATGTATTGTCAGAAAAAAAACTCAGGGTTGGAACCCAAAACAATTTTTATTTAAAAAAATTATAATTTTTTTTGTTGTTTCGGTAAGTATAAGATTTATCAAGAAACAATTCCACCAAGGTGAAAGATTTCTTACAAAATGCGCTCAGAAAACTTAATTGAATTCCGATATCAAATTTCAAGCTCGCCAAAAATTAGATTTGTCGTAACTTTGCTAAAAATTATAGTAGAAGGAAAAGAAAAAGTGTGTATCGTTCCTAAAGACTTCTACTTCCTCATATAAATATAATATGTGAGTATCTGAGTACCCAAAATGTGTTTTATCCCACTTCACATAACCCTTCTACGATATTTACGGAGGATCCGAAAGTCATGGATATTTTAGTTGATATGCAACGATTCCAGACTAGTGAGACAAGTCTCACTTATATATGCCAAAGAAAAAACTTGGTTTTACTCCTGCCTCAGTTAAAAACTCACCCATAATCCCGGCAATTTCTTCAGTAAATGTTGAAAATAACCGCTTATACACATCCTATATACAAAACGACGTACATGATTTCAAGCTTGAGGTTTGAGCTTCACAATAACGTTATTACACATATATGCAGGATATGAATAAGCGATTATTTTCAATATTTACTGAAGAGAATGCCGGGATTATGTGTATGTTGAAAATGAGGCAGGAGTAAAACAAAAAGTTTTCTTTTTGGCATGTATGAGTGGGACCTGTCGCACTACTCTAAAATTGTTGCATATAGTCCAAAGAGTGTATGGGTTGCTGCTTTAGTATAATAATTCCATATTTACTGAATTATTCATGATTTTCGGATCATCCGCAAACATCTCCGTGAAGTGCGACAAAACACATTTTAGGTACTCAAATACTCGCATATTATATTTGCATGAGAAGGTAGAAGTCTGTAGAAACGATATGAAGTTTCCCTTTTCCTTCCCAGACCATTTTTAGCAGAGTTATGACCAATCAAATATTCGGCTCCGCCAGAACTTTCAGCGGCGCTAAGCATGAACCGGAAATTTAATGTTGGCGTTCAATCACGTTTTCTGTGAGAACGAGCGCATATCGTAAAAAAATTACTGGAAGTCATTTTTGTGAAGAATTGAATTGTCTTTCACCTGGTTGAGTTGTTTTTCCGATAAATCATATAATCCAGTACGATTGGGTTTTGAGAGAAGAATCGATTATAGCACTACCAAATTTGGTATGATAGTAGTTGGAACCATGATAAACACGAAAAAAATATTGTTTACCAAAATTCCAGGGGTGGAATATATATATTTTTTAATAATGCAATATTGGAAAGTATATAATTTATATATAATAAGTTATGACAAATTAAATTTTCGGCCCTGCCTGAACTTGCACTGGCGGGTTAGCTCGAGCATGAAATGTGACGTCGGCATTAAAGCGCGTTTTCTGAGAAAACGAGCGTATTTCATAAGGTATTATTGAAAATTGTGGAGAATTGAATTATCTCTCAACCTATCGAAATCGATTTTTGATAAATTTTATATTTTCTGAAATAACAACAAAAAAAAATATATTTTTTTCAAATGAAAAATTGTTTAGGTTCCACCCTTGATTTTTTGGTAAAATTTTTTTTTCCAATACACGCAGAAAAAAAATTGTTTGAATCAACAAAAATTGCATGGATTTAACAAAATCTGAATGTCATATATCAACGACAAAATATTTTTTTATAACAACATTTTTTTTTTGTTTTTTTCCAATTGAATATTTTGTTTACGTAAAGAACCATTATGTCAACCTTATCATAGCGATTGGTTGAAAGAATAAATCTTTTTTTTACGAAAATACAATATCTGCTGTTATAAACTCAGTTTATTTGTTGGAATTGAACAGACAAATAATGTGTACCTAGTTACAAAAATTTCAGTTTCAAATCAGTTGAAGTATTTGGGTGACAAGATATATTTTCAGGGGTAATATAATAAGTGGTATGATTATAACCGATAATTTTTTGGAATAATAATGAATTGCAATCCCAAAGCTGAAAATACAACCGCAGGACGAGTGGTATTTTCTTGCATTGGGATTGACAATGAATTGCGTAAAGTATTACAATAATTCACTATCAACATATACGATTTCATTATTGAACGGAAAAGCGTGAAAAAAGTGCACTTTTTTAACAGCTCTTGCTAGGCAACCCACAGTTGCAACAAAAGTGACAGATCAGAATAATAACGAAATCCTGTCATAAATCCAGTTCTTATTTTCTTTGGCAACTAATAACCTATAAATATCTGATATACAAATGTTTCACCAGTAATATTCTTAGCATTCTTACTATTAAATAAATATTATCAAAATTCCAAACCATCGCAGCGAATATATTCAAAATAATAGCATATACCTCTAAGCAACTGTTGGACCTAATTTACACTAGGTAATTCAAGGTAGCTATGGCTGTTTGGCATTCAGAAACTAGTTGAAATTTGTGAAATTGGGCATCTATCCAGATTCCGAATTCTTGATAATTCTTAATTTAAGTAGAAATGAAAAGTGATGAAGATTGAACGGAGAAAATCGTGGATAGTGCAAATATGAGATTTCCTTGACATAGTTCAAAGAAAGAAAAAAGTTTTAGTTCGAAAATATGAATATGACATTCATAAAATCTGTGACGGGGAAGTAGTTGTTTTCTGTTAGATATTACAAATAAATCACATTTTTCATTTTTCAATTTTCATGGAGAATGTTCCCCTTTTCAAAAAGAAAAAAGTAGTCGTTGCTTCACGAGGATTGTTTATTTATTTTGAATACAAATCTAAGAAAATGAAAAGGTACTTCGATGGACTAGTTATTCGAAAGTCAATTCAACATTAACAATAATAATATTGACCTCGATGAATATGTTATTTTAATATTCGCTTCAAATTTTCCATTTTGCGGGATAGTGTGAAGACAAAGGGATTTCGACTCTGTCGAAATTATTCGTTTCATTTGTTTGAAACTCAACTCTCCGGCATACTCTTCGAACTTTGTTCGAATAATGAATCAATAAAAATATGCCATGTTCATTTCATATTTGCAAAAAAATATGAATTGGTTATTTTTTTTGACAGTTGTAGAAAAAATATTGTGTGAAACTCCAGAGTAAAGTGTTTTTTTTATTCGTAGGAATGCCGCACTCCGCCTACGGCGTCGTCAACAGTTCCTACTCACTTTACTCACTTGATACATGAATTACTATTTGTATCAGTTTCTGTGAGACATTTTTGGCAGGGTTGTTGTTGTGCCTCTGATAGGCCGTCAGTCTGCTGCCAAAATGCGTAATGATTTTGTAACGTATACTCTCTAGAGAACAATAGGTCACATGCATGTATCACAAAATCACTGGAATTTTTGTGTACACCATCTAATTTGTTATTAAATCATTAAACATTATTTCATTTAATTGTAACTTTTGAAAGTTTTGAACAATCCAGATTTTAAAATGTGAAACAAATTTGAATTTGGTAAAACGCGCGCCTTAGTATGACGTCAAAGTTCATGTAAACAAAATTTTCAATTTTCATGGAGAATGTTCCCCCTTTTCAACATGAATACCTCCCAAGAGGTTATCTTGAACGATGGAAAATAGCGACTAAAGTATGTCTTTCAGTCGCAGATGATTCCACAAAAGATTTTATGCATTTTTCATGGTATTGACTTGTCGTTGATCAGTCTATCTAGAGTTTTTCAAGTGGTTGATTATTATCTTTTTATTATTAAGTTACTGCAAACCTACCGAAAATATGTTTTCTTTTGATAATCTTTGTTGACAAGTATTTTGACATCACACCCTACCGCCAAAAGACAATCGTTTGAATTTCCTCTATTTTTCAATCATTTTTTTTCTTGTTATTTATTGATATTTTTGGCAGCTATCTTATTTTCCCAGTATTTGAATGGATGGTATAATTTATTGGAACAAATAGGAAAAAACATGCATGAGACCTATTATGAGTAAAATGATCAATGAACAAGCAAAATTAGCGCTAGTCGGTGGAACAAAAACACATTTAAGGGCATATTATGGTGATTCTTAGAACACATGTGACACGTATATTCCATATAATTCTGATATCAACGAAGCTTCCGCTAAAAATGACTAGTTATTCCTAGATTTCAATTTAAATTTTGCTCTGGTCTAAAGCCTCACATAATGATACTTGATTCCACGAAAAAGCCAACATCCGAGACACGATTTTTTATTAATTATAGAGACCTAAAATGCACAAAACAAGTACTGGACATTAACGAAATTGAAAATATACCTAGAGTAGTGGCAAAATTTTTGAATCTAAAGGATCCTGATAAATACACGGGCCACTCATTTCGCCGTTCTTCTGCTACTATATTAAGATGCAGGAGATCTAACTTATCTGAAAAGACATGGAGGTTGGAAATCGTCCAAAGTCGCTGAAGAATATGTTGATGAATCTGCTACTAACAGATTAAATATTGCCAATAAAATTATGGGTGCCATCAGCAGTAGGTACTTCGAAAGCCGTCACTCCGCCTCTTCGAGAAACTGACATCGAGTCTACACAGTGTACAAATAACAGAGAGAAATCTGTCTAGCTCCCCATTGCAAAGTCCATTACAATTTACTAATTGTAATAATAATAATATTACTTTCAATTTCTACAATTCTAAGCAGTGATCTTGTTCAATCAATCCTTTTTCTTGTAAAATTCCTAAATTCTCAAAATGAAGTAAAAATATATAATTTTTTTTTCAATTATGTATTAATCTGTGGTCGTCGGAAAAATAGTGTACATGTGTGGAAAGTGCCATTTCGCACTCGTGGGATTGTCGCACTCGGCTGGCGTCTCGTGCTACAACATTCTCCCACTCATGTGAAATGGGTCACTTTCCACACTAGTAACGTAATATACTATTTTATTGCACAATTTGGCGCCCAACGTGTTCGATTCTGACAAAGTCCACTAGAAATCAAACTATCCCTAGATTCCCTAGATTCCAAACTTTCATTAATCTTATTGATGTAAAATTTTTTTCAGCGTTTTCCGCCAACATCGGTCAGAAGTGGGTCAGAGTGAACGTACCCCAATATCGAATGCCGGGTGAAACAGCCATGCTTCAGTGCGACTACGATTTGGGAAATGACACCCTGTATGCCGTCAAGTGGTACAAAGAGCACGAAGAGTTCTACAGGTTCGTACCGAAGGCGCGTCCGCAAGCCAATTGCTATGAGGTAGATGGCGTCCACGTTGATGTAAGTCAGTTTGCTAGAATTATTTCAAATTACTTCCCAAGTAACAATTTTAAGACAGTTTTTAATCATTCAGGTTTTGAAAATGCTTTAATATGTTCAATAAATCGACATCGTATTTAAAGTAACCTTAAGATAAACTGAAAGTTCTTAAAGACCACTTATTCTTAAACGAAGAATTTAATGCACTCTTTAAATAAAATTAAAATGCTATTTGCTCTTGATGTCCTATTGATCTTATACTGGTTTTATGTTACTTAACATTAGCTATTTTAAAACTGATTAAGAATTAAATAGCAAGTTGGTTTTAAAATATTCGTTCGTGGAAAAATAGTTTTAATGCAGTTTTATGGAGTACCCTTGATGTATTCTTTAAAACCCATTAGGAAAACTATTTTATTCTAAGACTATACATTCAATATAATACCACATCAAATCCAAAAACACAATTTTTACCTTTTAATGAATACATTAAGAGTATTATAAAGTTTAAAAGTTTTAATTTAGTCAATTTGTTCTAAAGAAATACCTTTTGGTCTTTGGACGACTTCATTAAAACTAATTATATCCCCTCCACATACGGATTAAACGCCATCTTGTCAAGAAGCTATTTTAGTGAACCAGTGCTGTACGCACGTTTACGTGTGAAATAAAACACAATGTAACGGAATAATAGTAATATGCAAAACTTACCTTGTTTTTTTAAATGAAATTCGTCAAAGATGAAAATGCACCACCCTCTTCAATCACAAAACCGACAAAATTTGTGAGGTTATAATTCCATTCGAGTGCAAGACCACTTTAAATCAATAAGGTCACGAGTTTGAACACATTAAAGCATATTGGTTTTAAAAGGAAACGTAAACAGAGTCCTGCGAGAGTCATTGGATTTAAAGTCGTAAATAAAACGCTGTTTTAAATCTTGTGAGATTCAAAACATTCAATAAATGAATAATTAGTTTTAATCTAGATCACGGGATGTTTTACTTCAATGAAGACTCCGCCATTTTGGAAATTTTCAATAGTAAACGAAAAAAATATTATTATTCAAACAATTGCGTCTTGGATATTCTTAGAAAACTGAAAAACGGTGTGTCGAAATATGCCATTCAATTAAGAAAATGCATTTAGATGCTTAAATGTAAAATAAAATAAAAATAAATTAGTGGCGCTCAAGTTATGTTGAAGTATTTCATTACATTTTATCAGAAAACTGCCATTTGTTGGTGAATTTTTGAGAATAGTTTGCTTTCGAATATTATTTTATGATATGCTTAGTAAACCTATGCGGTGTAAAATATTACCACTCTGCCAGACTTAAAAGTTGTCGAGTGTTAGTAAACAAAATTAAACTCTTTTAGGATTAATTAATTATTTTTAAGTTAATTCAGTCCGCTGTAAATACATTTTAAGAGCAAAACGTCAGATAAGTTTTAATTTATGTATTTACAGTGGCCTTGAAGAACTCTTTAGGAATATAGGATTAAAACTTAATGGTTCTATTACAGTTTCAAACATTAGTTTTGAAGGCCAGTTTTAGGATGGGCCCTTTTTGGCTAGAAGCTGCTTTATGATGGCCTCAGGACTGTCTTGAAGATCAGTTGGTTTTATTCGAAATTTTATTGTGAAGTTTTAAAGCGATCTTGAAGATCGGAATAAGAGCGTTAATGTTACTTGGGTTACTATAGATTTTTGAATGAAATCTGAAGGTTTTGCTGAAATGAAACACTGATCTCTTTGAACCGTCTATTTCAAATTCTGTTCAATATGTTAAAATGCATAGACTTATTCTTATACAGGGTGTTCCAGGTGAAATGGTCGAGGTGTTGAGAGCTTTTGTTTTCTAATACTCTAATGACGGTTCGTTTCTGCATGTCTGACAACTGAAAAATTCGTTGCAACTTATATCACGTAACCTCATATTTGGCGGGAATTTCAAAAAAAGTTTTCTATGGTGCCGAAAAATGGGTTGAATTGACAAAATAGCGAAAAATGTTATTGAGAAAATGTGTTTGGAACCCAGCGAGGACCCCATGAACCAATTTTGATCGAGATTGAAAAAAAAAGCGAAAATATTCCTCTATCCTTACTAAGAAATATTAATTTGGTTCAGAAATAATGAAACATTTCTGAAATAGGCATTTTGAGAGATATTAATTATGAAAACAGGATTTAGTCTTGTCAGTAGGTTTGTCATGCCCTGTACATTGATGCACAATAGCTTATTCAGTAGTCTCAAACCGGGTGACCAAGAAGTAAGGTACGCCCTCCAATTTTTCTATAGTTTTGAAAATACTGATTTCAAATTTGGTATGTCGCTATAGTACCTGAATACGCATATTTTGACGCCTCTACTGCAAATTCATCACTTCCGGTTTAACCAGAAGTGACCCCAATTTTTTTTTTCAAATGACACCCTGTACATATTTTTCCATTACCCGGAAGAACACGCAATTTGTGATAACACTATTCTTCAAAATTGAAAATCTTTTGAAAAATGGCGGAGATACAGTTGATTGTTCATTCAAAAAGTTGGCCATCAAATTGAAACTTGAACAACCGACAAACGACATCAGTACCAATAAAGAAATGCTCGCAAGTGTCATTTCTCAAATGGCAAGATGTAGAACATTCTCCATGAAAATTGAAAAATGAAAAATGTGACTTATTTGTAATATCTAACAGAAAACAACTACTTCCCCGGCACAAGCCACGCTGGACATTGAACTACATCTGAATACCTCCCAAGAGGTTATCTTGAACGATGGAAAATAGCGACTAAAGTTTTTCTTTCAGTCGCAGATGATTCCACAAAAGATTTTATGAATTTCCTATTCATATTTTCGAACTAAAAGCAAGATGTACTTTTCACTTTGTCATAATGAAAAATTATAAATTATGTTTGCTCGCGTGAAAGGCTTTGTTCTTAAAATTGAATGTTCTTCAACGTATGCGTCTTAGGACATAATTAAGACAGCAATACGCAAAAGCTCATTTTATATCAACGAAGTAACAGTTTGTTCTACTTCTTCAATCAATTTTGCTCTTTTTTTTCGCTTTTTATGTTCATGGCCAATTTCGTTCAAGAATATCCAATTTTGAGAACACTCGTCATGATAAAACAAACATCTTGTATTTTCGATTTCTTTCGGAATTCTTGAAAACTTTTCACACGAGTAATCTGATAATCAATCATTTTTGATCATGACGAAGTGAAAAGAATATGTTGCCATTTGAGAAAGAGCAGTTGTGAGCATTTCTTTATGGGTACTTTTCCGTTTATAGTAAATTTTGGATAATTGTTGGATTATACAGGGTGGGCCACGGTCGATGGTACCTTAGACGTTTACGGAGAACGGGACATAGGATCATTCTGAAAATTTGGTTTATCAAGTAGTTGCTCTTGGTCTATCGATCTAAAATATTTTCAGCAATGCAGCGTTGCCGCTTATACCAGAAAGTAGCAGCATCTTTGTTATTTCAAATGGGTCACCCTGTATATTATCGCATTTTTGAACTCGTCATTCCTTTTTGATTATTTCTGCTTCATACTCCCCTATACCTATCTCTAACGGTTTTTGAGATATTGGTTATTTTCTATATTTTTTATCCAAAACATAGCTCGAATTGAATGTTTATTTCTGCGGTATTTAGATTCTTAGGAAGTTGCAATTTTGTGTTCAGTTCATCAAGATCATGTTCATTGATTCTGTATAGAGAAGTTTGTTCTGCGTTATACAGGGTCGTTCAAAATTCACGATCTTACTGCTAGATACGAAAAGGGTTGAAAGTGCGTTTTTTTAAATGGAACATCCTGTATATTATGAAATATCCTGAAAGATGACTAAATTCCCTTCAAATTGATATATCATGTTCCTATACCTAAATATCCAGAATTCCGAGATAATAGCAATTTTCACTTGTAATCTCCCAAGTGCTTGAATTATTAACGGAAATTTTTCGAGTACATGAATATTTTGAAAATTACCCGAGTCGCGAACAATTCATAAGAAATAACTAACGATGGTTTCACCTGAACTATTTATAACCACTGAAATATTAATATGTAAAATACCTAACAAAATCTTCATCAATAAATGTGTTTAAATTTGGAACAAAAAAATAAATAATAAATAAATAAATAAATAAATAGGGGTTTTATTACACAGTTAGTCATTTACATTTCACATTTTATGACATGTCATTTCATAACTCTTCATTCTTCTTAACCCAGGGGGGTCAGGGGAGGATGGAGAGTTGGCGCAGAAGTAGCAACCCCTCCACTCCTTTTCAGGGGAGCTAGAGGGGCGCCCTGCCAAGTCGGGCCCAGATACCCCCGACAGAGGGGCGCTGGTGCCCGGCCCCGCTGATGTTAACGGAAAGCCGGACATTTCATAAAATTGCGGTACAGATCAGTAAAACACACGCCTCCTGCAATGCTTATGCGTGTAGTGCATTTTTATTCAATGTAAAGAATTCTTAGCAGTTGGTTTTTGAGGATAAAAAGTTATGTTCTTATCGTGGATTGAACCATCGACCTAGCGACTCAAAGGCCGCAGCACTGCCGCTGAGCTACGGGACTTCTTGTAAAACTTGTGACAAATGGTGTATTCAACATCTTCTGAAATATGATTTCAGAATTGACAATTTCTGCAATATTCATGGAGAAAATATTTTCAGACACATTCCAAATATCTATTAAATACATAATTATCCCCTTTCATATGAAAACTAGACCTCCATTTGTACATTAAAGCAAAATATCAACTTGTCACATGTCTACAAAAGTGAGTTGTGAAATTAAAAAAAAAAATCGATTTATTTTTCTCATATTCATCTAAGGTGGCTATTAAATGTCATGATGGTACATGACATTATGAAAATTTGACAATTAGTGCACTATTAATAATACCGTTGTGTGTTTCTTAACGACTCAAAAATAATTGAAACGAAGTTCTGATGAAATTTTTTATTCGTCATGGAAAATGTGAGGAAATTATAGCAAGAACGTGCAGAAAATTCAATGAAACGTACCCTGATTTACAACCAATGAACAAAAGAAAGTTTGTACGATTACAACATAATTTCATTAATCATCTGTCAAAAATTAGAAAACGTTCACAATAAATTCTCAAAATGCCGACCATTGGCTTCCAAACATTTCAAAATCCGGGTATTTGGAGATACAGTTGTAGCACTCCTTATTTCACTGGCATCTAGCTCTTCAATGCAGTTGATCACTCGTTGGCGCAGGTCTTGTTTACTATGCACTGGTGTCATGTATACTTTTCTCTTCAAATTACCCCACAAGTAAAAATCAAGTGGCGTGAGATCGGGTGATCTCGCAGGCCAATTCCACGGACCCAGACGTCTGAACCAGCGATCGTCGAACATGTCGAACAACTCCTCTGTTACTTCCTCAGTACAATGAGCCGGTGCTCCATCCAGCTGAAACCAACTGCTACGATACTCTTCTAATGACAGATTGTCCAAGAAGTCGTTCACAACTGACCTTAGAATTTGAAGATATTTCGCTGAATTCAACGGTTCATCGTAAATAAGAAAACTTATTCAGTTATCCTTTAGAAGGCAAAATACGTTGAAACTAAACTTTTCCTGATATCCCATTTCCTTGACAACATTTGGATTTTGATCAGCCCAGAAATGCTCGTTCCTTCTATTAAAAATTCCTTCTCTGGAAAATTTTGATTCGTCAGTCCAAATAATATTTTTTAAGAAGTTAGGATCTTCTTGGGTGCGAATAAGGATTGTTTCGCAAAATTGTACCCTACTTTGATAATCTTCTGGTTTTAGAGCTTGAACTTTTCTAAACTTATATGGGTGCATGTTATGATTATGAAGGATTCTTCGAACAGAAACACGATCCAAGCCTAAATCATATTCGGCACTTCTAGTGGAAGCTTGGGGATTACCGTGGAAATAGGCCAAAACATTTATTATGTTGTCTTCATCTGAAGTTATAGGCTTCGGTAAATGTCGTTCCGTTTTCAATTTTGATCCATAATTAATGAAATTATGTTGTAATCGTACAAACTTCCTTTTGTTCATTGGTTGTAAATCAGGGTACGTTTCATTGAATTTTCTGCACGTTCTTGCTATAATTCCCTCACATTTTCCATGAAGAATAAACAATTTCATCAGAACTTCGTTTGAATAGTTATTTCCCTCCATTTTAATTATTTTTGAGTCACTTTCGTTAAGAAACACACAACGGTATTATTAATAGTTCAGTTATTGTTAAATTTTCATAATGTCATGTACCATCATGACAATTAATAGCCACCTTAGATGAATATTCACTTTTGTAGACATGTGACAAGTTGATATTTTGCTTTAATGTACAAATGGAGGTCTAGTTTTCATATGAAAGGAGATAATTATGTATTTACTAGATATTTGGAATGTGTCTGAAAATATTTTCTCCATGATTATTGCAGAAATTGTCGATTCTGAAATCATATTTCAGAAGATGTTGAATACACCATTTGTCACAAGTTTTACAAGAAGTCCCGTACCTCAGCAGCAGTGCTGCGGCCTATGAGTCGCTAGGTCGATGGTTCAATCCACGATAAGAACAGAACTTTTTTATTTATTTTTTTGTTCCAAATTTAAACACATTTATTGATGAAGATTTTGTTAGGTATTTTACATATTCATATTTCAGTGGTTATAAATAGTTCAGGTGAAACCATCGTTAGTTATTTCTTATGAATTGTTGGATGATTTTCATTTCTCAGTGTGAAATTTTCTTACCGAATCCCCCTCGTGCTTGAATTAATTAATTGCCGTAAATTTATCTCGTACATGAATTTTCAAAGAAAATTATCCTCGTCACTTCGCGACTCGGGTAATTTTCAAAATATTCATGTACTCGAAAAATTTCCGTTAATAATTCAAGCACTTGGGAGATTACAAGTGAAAATTGCTATTATCTCGGAATTCTGGATATTTAGGTATAGGAACATGATATATCAATTTGAAGGGAATTTAGTCATCTTTCAGGATATTTCATAATATACAGGATGTTCCATTTAAAAAAACGCACTTTCAACCCTTTTCGTATCTAGCAGTAAGATCGTGAATTTTGAACGACCCTGTATAACGCAGAACAAACTTCTCTATACAGAATCAATGAACATGATCTTGATGAACTGAACACAAAATTGCAACTTCCTAAGAATCTAAATACCGCAGAAATAAACATTCAATTCGAGCTATGTTTTGGATAAAAAATATAGAAAATAACCAATATCTCAAAAACCGTTAGAGATAGGTATAGGGGAGTATGAAGCAGAAATAATCAGAAAGGAATGACGAGTTCAAAAATGCGGTAATATACAGGGTGACTCATTTGAAATAACAAAGATGCTGCTACTTTCTGGTATAAGCGGCAACGCTGCATTGCTGAAAATATTTTAGATCGATAGACCAAGAGCAACTACTTGAGAAACCAAATTTTCAGAATGATCCTATGTCCCGTTCTCCGTAAACGTCTAAGGTACCATCGACCGTGGCCCACCCTGTATAGGAGCTGCGAAACCACTAGAAACTCAGTTTTCAACTGTATCGCACTTCGAAGCTTCCTCTGGTAACTTCTGATGTCGTTTGTCAGTTATGATGATTTAAATTTGAATTTCATGGCAAACTTTGTTTGACTGAACAATCAACTGTATCTCCGTCATTTTTCAACCGATTTTCAATTTAGAAGAATGATGTTATTTAAAATTGCGTGCTCTTTTGGATAATGAAAAAATATGTACAGGGTGTCATTTGAAAATAAAAAGTTTGGGGTCACTTCCGGTTAAACCGGAAGTGGTAAATTTTCAGTAGTGGGTCAAAATATGCGTATTCAACTACTATAGCCAAACTTGAAATCTGTATCTTCAAAACTAAAGAAAATTTGGGAGGCGTACCTCACCTCGTGGTCACCCGGTATAGCCAACTTTATGGTGGACACTGTATAAAATATCAGAACTAAGTATAATTGTATTATGCTTATGTTTCTGACGACCTATAGGTTGCTAAATAAGGAAGGTAAAAAATAATTTAGATTAGAGTACCTGATTTCCACAAACAGTTGAATATATTTCAACTGCTCTTTTACAGTTCTTCAAAGTGTTTCTCCAGTAACTTATTTATGAATATCCGAAACGTCTGATTGTGCACACAAATTAAAGTGGATGAAATGCACCAAAAACGAAAAAATCGCTCTGCGCTACAAAGTCCTTTTCACTGAATATTCATCAAGCTTAATGAGCCGAGATATAAATCTACGGCTGGCTAGCTTATGCTTAGATGTATTTGTGTTTGTGTCGTAATTACCATCTCTTCCTTTCATTTCAAACAGCTTAATTTCCGTTTCTGAAGCTTACCACCACGACCCAAAAAAAAAAAGATTATATTCCTTCATTAACAAAATATTTTCCTAAGGTGACTTACTAAAAGAAAAAAAAACGAGTAAAAAGAATAGTAATTCGCAACGATAGACGATTTTATTTGAATAACCATAATGTCTTATTTTGAGTAGGTTAGGGCGGATTTATGCAGCACAAATTTACACTAAACTCCAACTTAAACTTAAACTTCAACTAAGGAAATATTAAACTTTGAATTGTATGGCATTTATGCGAAAAAATTTATAATCCAGTAACGAGAGACAAACTCGAGCAGAAAGTGAAGAATGAATTGTAGTACTCTGAAACTCGGCACATGACATCTCGACATCATATATATTATTAGAAAAAAAATTGTTTCCAAAAAATCAGGGGGGGAACATGAAAAATTTTTTATTTAAAAAAAATATAATTTTTTTTTGTTGTTATTTCAGAAACTATAGGATTTATTCGATAAATTGAATAATTTTCAATAATACCTTATGATATACGCTCGTTTTTTCAGAAAACGTGCTTTAACGCCGACGTCACATTTCATGCTCGCGCTAACCCGCCTCTGCAAGTTCAGGCAGGGCCGATAATTAGGTTTGTCATAACTGCTAAAAATTATAGTAGAAGGAAAAGAAAAAGTGCATGTCGTTCCTGAAGACTTCTACTTCCTCATGCAAGTATAACATGTGAGTATCTGACTACCTATAATGTGTTTTGTCCCACTTCACATAACCCTACTACAATATTTACGGAGGATCCGAAAGTCATGTACATTTTAGTTGATATGAAATAATTATACTGAAGCAGGAATCAGTACCCTCTTTGGACCATAATATACAACGATTTAAGACTAGTGAGACAAGTCTCACTTATACATGCCAAAGAAAAAACTGGGTTTTACTCTTGCCTCAGTTTTCAACTCACCCATAATCCCGGCAATTTCTTCAGTAAATGTTGAAAATAATCGCTCATACACATCTTACATAAAAAAATTAAGTATGTGATTTCAAGCTCGAGGTTTGCACTTCACAATAGTGTTATTAAATATATATATGAATATGTGATTATTTTCAACATTTAGTGAAGGGAATGCCGATTTTATGGGTGAGTTGAAAATGAGGCAGGAGTAAAACATGTATAAGTGGGACTTGTCACACTACTTTAAAATTATTGCATATAGTCCAAAGAGGGTATGGATTGGTGCTTCAGTATAATAATTCCATATTTACTAAATTTTTCATGATTTTTGGATGATCCGCAAACATCTCCGTTTTCCCCCTCCGATCATTTTTAGCAGAGTTATAACCAATCAAATCTTCGGCTCCGCCAGAACTTTCAGTGGTGGATCAGCGTGAACATGAAAGTTGATGTCTGCGTTCAACCGCGCATTTCATAAGAAATTAACAGTAATAATTTTTGTGGAGAATTGAATTGCCTTTCACCTTTTTGAGTTGTTTTTTTGATAAATCATATACTTTTCAAGATACAGCGAAAATCTAACTATTTATTTTTAAACGAAAAAGAAATGTGTTCCACCCCTGGAATTTTGGCAAAATTTTTTTTTTCGTGTTTATCATAGTTCCAATAACTAGCATACCAAGTTTGGTGGTTCTACAATCGATCCTCGTCTCAAAACCCAATTCTACTGGATTATTAACTTTAAGGATACCTAAATATTCTTTGGTGCAATCGGAGTCAATAAAATGATTCCAATTGACAAATGACAAGCGGTTCCCGAGTTACCGAGAAAAAAGGACGTTTGCTCTGGTGACAGATAAATGACCGAAGTTTCAGGAAATAGTCACCGAATTTTCAGGAATTTGGTATACAGTATCGGAAACTTTTCATCTGGGGTATAGACAGAAATCTACGCGAGCAACAAGCAACGAAATGATATGATAATACCACATAAATAAGAGAGACGCAATACTGCGCGCCTCTCCTGTTACCTCGCCCGACGAATTAACAGCTCACGTTGATATCCCTTCCTCGAGCGAGTAGAGGAGAAATTGTAATGCTCTCTCAACATAAAACCACCATACCCAACATGAAAACTTTCCGATACTATATACGAACCGCCAAATTACTAATCAGAGTAACCAAAGATACAGAGTGGTCCAACGAAAAGTATGCACCTAGCTTATATCCTTTTTGTGGAATTGCAAGCAAAAATGCTCGGGCACAAAATTATCTTCCCAATGATACCCTATTTGTTGAAATTTACTGAAGCAGTTAATGCGAAAACGGCTTCAAGAACATAAACCCGATAATGTTGGTATATATATATATATATATATATATATATATATATAGGGGAGCAGAAGTATTCGCTGACTTGTTAGAAACAAAGCTCGGAAACTATTTGGGATAGCAGCAAAACGCAAGTATATTTCGACAATGAATTGTCATCATCAGGGAGCTACAAAATTTTTTAATGATTAATATAAATGAAAAAGTGAAAAGCCAAAAACAGTACTTACAATGTCATTGAGATTGGTCGTTTTTAGATGTTGTGAGAAAAACGACCAATCTCAATGACATTGTAAGTACTGTTTTGGCTTTTCACTTTTTCATTTATATTAATCATTAAAAAATTTTGTAGCTCCCTGATGATGACAATATTCATTGTCGAAATATTGGAAATATAATGTTATAAGAGTACACTTGCGTTTTGCTGCTATCCCAAATAGTTTCCGAGCTTTGTATATATATATATATATAAACATGTACACGTAGTACTTAGTTCGTTTCAATATTTGTTACCTGCCTAGTCCGCCTATGGAAAGCGTGTTGTACGCTCGTCTATTCCTGGCCTAAGTCGTCCGGTTTATGGTACTCATCTACTTTTTATTTCATTAGCAATCATAATAATGGCTTCCTATAATGGCCAAGAGCCGAAACTCTACGAATAGAAGCATCACCATGGTCAATATTTGTTGTGAGTTCTGAACTGATTATTCCACTGAACACCGGATTACTAACGTTAAATTTTATCGCTGAATAAAAACGTTCACCTCGGAATTGGAGAACGAACTTATTTTTGTACCGATAAAATAAAGTCCCCATTGAATGGAGATTGCCTTATTTTATTGCTATTGATGTTAGTTTTACGTCGACGACGCTTAGTTCGAGTGTCATCAGACTTTGTGGAAAACTATACAAGTATGCACAGCACTCAGACGGCAGAATACGTGAGTCCAGTTTTTTTTGGAGTTTGCGGAAATTCCACCTGAATTCTAAACAGAGAGGAATCATTTATTAACACAAGTCACTACTTGAGTGCAATTAGTTCGAAGTAGAACATAAATTTCGAATGGCGTGAATAACGATTTTGCAAAGTCCATGCAGTTTGTTTGTTCATTATTAAAATCTCCTCCACCGAGGAAATGATGCCTTTCAGTTTATTCACTGGAAAAAAGTTATTGGTGAAAGAAACGAAAAGGTAATTAAAACTGAAAAAAAGGGAACATTCTCCATGAAAATTGAAAAATACATTTTTTTTGTAACATTGTAGCAGTGTTCCTTGATGAACTAATACTTTGGCTTATGACTGGCGTATATTTAATAGGAGTTAAGCTCCATTTTCAACGTTTAAACCCCCTCTTCTTTAACTAGTGTGAATCTTGTATGTCAGGTTGGCGATAACATACATGGATTCTGGTTTGAAAAATAATAGGAGGGATCTAACTCTTGAGTAAATAAATTGATTCGTGAAACAGATAATAACTGTTCAAACAACATTGCCGACTCAAGAGGTCCTGTCTTATGTGATATCATATACAGTGCGGCTTTTTATAGTCCCCCCCCCCTGTTAACTTTTGAACGGTTTGACGTAGAGCGATAAAAAAAAAACATTTCGAGGGTTTCACCGATACTACCTTTTTGAAATATAACGCATTGTGATTGCTCGATAGATGGCGCGCAGGTGCACAAAAACCTAATTTTTTTTTAATGGCATGGGGGGTCAAGTGACACATCGTTGAAAAGAGAATTGGATTCTCTTTTCAACCATCTATTTTTTTTTTAATTTCGTTAATATATTTTTTCACAATAAGCATTTGAATAGTCAATGTAACAAAAAGAAAACAAACTATTATGACATGTAGTATTTAAATAATTAGAAGCAAAATTGTTGTCAATTAACGAAGCAGGTGTTCGAAATGTCCACCTAATACTTCTTGACAATAAAAAATTCGATTCACAAATTCCTGCCGAACATTATTCAACATGTCTGCAGTTATACCAGCACAAACCCGTGTTATTCGTTCTTTAAGTTCTTCCAAAGAGTTGGATTGTTGCTCATACACTTTGGATTTGACGTATTCCCATAGAAAGAAGTTACAAGGTGTAAGGTCTGGTGATCGTGCCGGCCATTCGATTGGTCCACGACGTCCAATCCATCTCATAGGGTATGTTACATCCAAATACTCTCGAACTTGACGTTGGAAGTGAGGAGGGGCCCCATCTTGCTGGAAGGTGATGTGTTCCTGAAATTCGTTCTCATTTTCTTCTAATATTCCAAGTATGAGTGGTTCAACCGTATCTCTTAGTAAATCCAGGTACAAATTACCGTTTAAGTTTTCTTCCAGAAATAAGGGACCTGCAATATGGTCTCCTAGAATTCCAGCCCACACATTTACTTTCTGTGGGAACTGTGTGTGTGACCTTCTCGAAAGATATGGGGATTTATATCACTCCAGTATCGCACATTTTGTGTATTCACATTTCCGTTCAAAAAAAAGGTACTTTCATCTGAAAAACAAATATTCCTAATGTAATTGGGGTTCCTAGCTATCTTTTCCTCCATAATTTCACAAAATTCCATTCTTCGGTCTGGGTCGTCTTCTTTGAGTTGGTGTAACATTACTAATTTGTATGGATGGAACTTGTGTTTCTTCAAATATTTTTTTACTGTAGCTGTTGAGACCCCAATCGTACTTGCTACACGAGAGGTACTTTGTTGCGGATTTACCACCATTTCGGCAAATATCGAAACCTTTGTCTCTTCCCGAATTGATTTTCGACCAGCTCCACCTTTCCTACGAACACTGCCAGTTCTGTTGAATTTTTCAACTAGTTCCCTCAAATATTTCCGAGTTAAAGGAAATTTTTCATTAAAAATTCTCTCCGCTTCGTGGTAGTTCCGATGGGCCTCACCAAAATTATAAATTGCTTAATTACAAGTAGACAAAACTCCTCAGTGAATATGAATACAATAATTCATCAATCCATTGTACTTTTATAGGTAACTAATTAATTATTGTCATTTAAATAAATCCAATAAATAGTCCTTTCGTAGTACCTGTTATTACTTTTGTCATTAAAAATAAATGAAATGGGTATAATTTCGATATCCTAATACCTAATTAAGCTTTGAAAGGAATTCAAAATGAATAATTATTAATGTTGTGAATTGTCTTTATTGACCGTATTTCGGTATTGATTGCAATTGTGAATCACTAGAACAATTAAGGTATTTTTCTTCAAACATTATTATTTTAATACCACCCAAAATATTTTCCGTCCCATTATTTCACATCAAACCCTTCAAAAGTTATTGAGGTAAGGTAAGGAAACGAATTCAGATCCGCTCTTACACTTGACACTTCAAATGCTTATTGTGAAAAAACGTGTCGACGAAAAAAAAAAAATTAGATGGTTGAAAAGAAAATCAAATTCTCTTTTCAACGATGTGTCACTCGACCCCCCATGCCATTTAAAAAAAATAGGTTTTTGTGCCCCCCCGCGCCATCTAGGTCCTGGTATTGCAGGACATCTTGTTTCTCTCTTGACAAGCTTATTGTGAACAATGCAATGCAGATTTCTCTAATTTGTATTTGTGGTTAGATTAATCACGCAAGTTCTGGGTATTGCTTTGGTTGAAGGGCTGGAGTTCAGATGGCGCCCGTGGTTTAGTGAATGCTAGGCTGCGGGCGGTGTCTCAGCTTCTGCCTTTACAGAAATGTTCAATTTATGTTGAAAAAAAAGAATCGCCAAAATCTCGAAAACCAAACAGAATATGGACAAATTTTATATGAACAGTTTTATTGTCTTTAAACAGCTCTACAAACATTTTTATTGAAGTGTCTCCATTACTTGAAAAACAAACGAATGAATTTTCTCCATTACTTCAAAAACTATCGAAAACACAGCTGCTAGTTTGACATGATGAAATTATAAATTTATAAATATTTTTTTATTGTTCGTATGACAGTGCGGCTTTTAATAGTCCCCCCTCCATTACCTTTTGAATGGTTCGACGTAGAAACATGAATAAAAAACCGTTTTGAGGGTTTCACCAACACTACTTTTTGAAATAAAAAATATGGTGATGGCCCACATCCAACCGTTCAAACTTGTCGAGGTATGAGTAGTATTCAGATCCGCATTTATATTTGATATTTCGAATTTGAATTTCGAAAATAATATTAACGAAATTCAAAAAAAATTAGATGGTTATAACCTAATTTTTTTAGATGGTTGTAAAGAGAATGGAATTTCATTTAAAAATTTTGAGTTGATGTGTCCCCCCTCCCCCCTTCTTGAGCAATAATTTTTTTATTTCAAAAAGTAGTTTTGGTGAAACCCGCGAAACGTTTTTTTATGTTTCTACGTCGAACCGTTCATAAGTTAACAGGGGGGGGGCTATTAAAAGCCGCACTATATACTCCACAACCTCACAGCTAGCTTATTTTTTTTCTTTGAAGTATTTTGTCAACTATCATTTGACAAATTTTTAATAAGGAGGAAATTTGTTTTTCTACCTGAATAAGAGGCTGCCACTGCTCAACCCGGAGCATTTCGGTGTTTTCTCGCCCGGGAGAAAATTAGTCACGAAAACATGTTGCTGGCTTGCTACAGTTACAGTTGTTCTGGACTTTGTCAAAAAACAAAAAAAAAATTCTCTGCAGTTTTTGACTGACAAGCTTTCGACTATTCATATCTGTAGTCGTTATCAATTAAGTGTGAATGTGCATTCACACTTTTATGGACGCTATAACCAAAGTTAAAAAAATTATTAATAATGATAATAAACTAGATAAATATAATGTGAATGATAAAATAAGGCACATTTTTTATAATAGAACACAATATACTTATACATTTATCTCAACTCGTACTATTTATTTTATAACGTGAGAAGTCGCGCGTAAAGTTTCTTTCTCACGCTAGCTCGCGCGTATCAATCAATCAATCAAAATATGCTTTATTATCAAAAAAAAATATGTTGTTGAGAAAGGGTTTATAAATATAAATAAATGTAAATTGAAATGTAACATTTGATAAATGTATTAAAATTGTCAGAACAATAAAAATTCAATTCTTGTCATGATTTTTTGGGTTTATGACCTTCCACAATCAAAAGAATGTAGACAGATTTCATTTGACTCTGTTAAAGAAAGATCTTATTTCCAAAACCGCAATTCAAATTCAGTTTCTTAAGCGTCTTTCCAAGAAGTTTTGATAACGGAGGCAGATACAGCCTCCGAAACGTCAACAATTTTCAAAAAAAGAGAAGTATTCTTTGTTAATTCAATCACATTTTTTCAGATAGGCAAATTACTGACAAAAATTAATTTCTTTCAAGACAGCAGTCTTGTAAACGCAGTAACTTATCGGGCAAATTAATTAATTTGCCCTTCTACACTTGTACAGATGATTAAATTTTTTTTCATTTTCAGATTGTGGAAGGTCATAAACCCAAAAAATTATGTCAAGAATCGGATTTCCTCCACAAAATCAAACTTTCAATCAATAATAAAAATTAAATTTGACTATTTTTGTGAAATTCCTCCGAACATTGTAAACATTCAGTAGAGCTACAAATGTACCTATTCAAATGTCTTGTTCAAAACAGGTTGCATGCTAATAACGCCAATCGGCGTCATCTTATGTCAAATGGCGTTTTCCTAGTATTTGGGGATGAATGAAGATCTTTTCTCAAAATTGATTGATCAGCTCATCCTCGAGAACAATAATTACTTCAATAACGGAAACCTCGTCTTTATCGATTTTAATGTGAATGAAATTATATTATTTACCACGTTTTTATTAACTCGCTTTCTTGTTCGTTTTGTAACCAAATCTGTAATAAGTAAAATATATTGAAGAATTTTTAGTTAAAAATACCACACACAAAGTTATAGCATATTTCCTGAAGTCGTCAAATGATCGGGTCAAATTCACTCAAATCCAAAATATCAAATTACAGCCTCCTTATACCGAGACACATGTTATGAAAGTTCCTTTCCCCTTAGTTTTAGGTGTTGAATACCAAGTTTTGAAGGGACCACATTCAGGAATCATAAATTTAACGGGTATTTTTCAATAGCTAGTTCAATTCTTGAACATGAGCATATTTTTGTTAGAGGTCACGTCCGGTGGTCGCGCCCAAGAAGGGGCACTTCTTAGAATGGAGAGGGTAGGAAAGATTGGTTTGGTACTTCCAATCCGTACAGTGTACTCCGTAAATTTGTGATATTATTGCGGAAATTCTGTTCTTTCTCATAAGTATATTTTGTTATGAGTATTTAAATACGTGATAACTACTCAATTTCCTTTATAGTTTCGAATTATTATTTCCATTATCAAGTCTCAAGTTTTAGAACGATCTTTTTTACCTCTCACCAGTTTGTTTTCTCAATCAACTTGTATTACAGTTTTTATGGTTTTATTCTATTGAATTTAATTTATGTTTGATTATTGTTAAATCTAGTATCATTTTCTATTATTCACTTTCAAATCATATTATATTTCAAAATTAAGATTTGAACTATCAAATAATTCTTAAAACGTCCCTAGTCAAACTATTTGTATTCTATTATTTATTTATTATTTCCTTGTTCAATAGATATATAAGTGTTGTTAATTTCTTTTGTTTTATTTGTTTTATAATTCACACATAGGCTTTTATCAGCCTCATCGAGTTGAGACTTGAGCATTTCAATTAACAAAGTTTGAACAGAATAAGTAAAGTCATAAGTGTTATTTCGAGAATAAAGTAAATTTCGCGAATAAAGTAAAATTCGCGAAAAGTCCATTTCTATAGCCAGTGAAGGAAGGAATCGATGGAAATGCTGTCCAAGGCACAGGAGAGAAAGAATTATATATGATAAGGTAAGAGAAACATCTGAAAGAGGTATGATTCTTAATTCGTGACAGAGAGCCCACCGTTCCCATTAAAATAGCGATTAGTTATAGTCTACATAATATATGTATTTTGCAAGTGCATTTTGACCCACTTCTAGTCATCTGACTAACTTGAAATTTGGCGTGGTGTTCATAATTCCGACGGCAATGCATTATAGAAATTCTGTTGAAGAAAAGAAAAATGGCAGCTTCAAGATGACGGACGATATTTGTAAATATGTTCCGATTGTATTCAAAATTTGTATGCAGGGGTTTTCTGGATAGTAGGTTATGAATTTTCGGGGGTAATACCACGAGTGGTCGCAATACTATCGATAATTCTGTCAGAAATCAACGAGATCAAATTGCTTGGTAACACCTCAAAGCAATTTGATCGAGTTAAAGATTTCTGACAGAATTATCGATTGTATTGTGAGCACGAGTCGTATTTATTGAGATAATTTCACGAACCAACCAAGTTATTATTTAAAATTTGATCCAGTAAACAAAGTGAATTCTTAATAGTTGCAACTAATGAATAATAAACATGAAGTCTGTCAACCTGACCTTTATGTCATATTAGATTACAAGATGTATCATTGCTGTTTATATTTGTGGTTGACTTGACGACGTGGTCTTTCCGGATCGGAAAGAAAGAAAGCGAAAGGAAGCGTGTACTTTCGCGAAATCCCATTCTGATTGGTCCTCATATCGCAGGAGACGCGACTTTCATATAGTGAGTGAAATTGTCTGTGAAAATTCTGAAATTCTAGATGGCGGATGAGATTGGCCAATATGATCCAATTCTATTCAAAATTGGGATGAAACCGCTTCTGGGGTCGAGTATTGGAAATTATTGGATAAAATTCATAAATTCAAGATGGTGGACGAGATTTTTGGTAATGGTCCTATTCTTTTCAGTTAGTGAGGGTTTTCGGGGTCGTATATTATGAACCTATTGTTAAAATTCAGGAAGTCAAGATGCCGGACGAGATTTGTGAATATGGTCCAAATCTATTCAAAATTGGTATGTCCAGGTTTTCCGAGTCGTATATCATGAAATTATTGTTACAATTCAGGAAATCAAGATGGCGGAATACTGTGAAGAGTCCAACCAACGTGATTTCCAAAATTTTGGATATCGCCATTACATTTTGAACTAATTCCCAGTAATCAATGTGCCTTACAGCCAATGAAAGCACCTCATTATTAAAAGTTTTATTATTATATTCAGACTAGGTATCAAATCAGTTTTTTCTGTGATCGGAAAAAAAATTGACATTTTATCTCTGTTGACAGGTTATAGAATATAACTTTCTACGAAATTACTTTTGAACCGGGAGACAACACAACCTCGAGCTAAAATATAATACTTTTTTCCCTTGTATAATAAATAACTATCACTTGTTCTTTCCATTGAATAATTTTCATTATTCAGTGCTAGCCCTCCTTCACTTTTATTTTCGAACTCATAATCCAATATGCATGAGTAAGAATCAGGACACTCAGTTATGTGGGACGAAAGGGTAAGCATTAAAAAAGGCGCTAGAGAGCATGATTTCTCACTCTCACAAATATCGATTCGTCGTGCACTTAACTGAATTATTTATACGTTGGTTGTCCAGCGGAACGCCCAGAATAAAAAAGTTTCAATTTTAGATAATTATAACATATTGTTAACAAGTTAGTTATGAACGTGAGTTACTTATTTTTCAAAATGAATTTGATACCTTCTCGGGGAAAGTGACAACTCGCCACGAGCTTTTAGTATTCAGCGCTAAAGGGACACAAACCTAATCCAGAATGAAGCAAGTTTCAGGAGATTACTTCAACAATGCACGATATACAGTGTGTCCCACTTTGAGCAGCCACACCCTCGTATTTTCTTGACAGTAAAGTGATTTCAAAATTTGTTTTTTATTACATATAGTACCCAAAAGTATCTACCTTCAGGTTGATGAAATATTCGTATATCCATTTTCCACGGCTACATACGACCAATTGAAAAGTGAAAAATTGTGGGAAAAACATACTAGGCATTTTTTTATCGCATAAATAACGCCAGGATCTATTTCAGAACACCCTAAAACCCCCAAATCTCAGTGAATATTCATTAAAATATACAGGGTGTCATCTGTAACTAACAACATTTTTTATTTATTATTCATCCGCAATGTTTGGTAGTTTTCGATTTTTTTCCTTGGTCACGAAGTACCTGAAAATGTTCAAATAATGCTATGGGGAATGTTCCAATATTACTTTTTCATAGCTACCTACGACCAAATTGAAAAGTGAAAAATTGGGAAAAATATACCAGGGATTTTTTTATCGCAAAAATAACACTAAGTTCTATCCCAGAACACTCTGAAACCCCCAAATAGCAGTACTTAATTATTTAAAATATACAGGGTGTCACCTGTAACTGACATAGTATTGATTTTTATTCATACGTAATGTTTAGTTGTTTTCGATTTTTTTCCATAATCACTAATTACTTAAGAATGTTCGAATAATGTAGAAAATATTCAAATATTACTTTTTCATGGCTAGCTATGACCAGTCGAAAAGTGAACAAGTGTGGAACACACATCAAGGACATTTGTAGCAGAAACATAACGGCAGATTCTGGTTCAGGAGACCCTAATATTCCAAGACCCCAATTCTTGAATCATAAAAATATACAGGGTGTCATCTATAGCTGGCAGAATTGATAACGCTTATTTATTCGTAGCGTTTAGTTGATTAACAAAATTTCTTCTCGAGTCATAAAGTACCCAAAAACGTTCAATTGATGCTGTCAAAATACCAAATATTACTTTTTGATGCCTAGATATGATCAGTTGAAAGATGAATTATAAAGGAAAACATACTGAAGATTTTTTTGTCTCCGAGCTAACACCAAATTTTGGTTTAGAAAACCATAAAGGCCCCGGATCCTGTTGTTCGAATAATGAAATTACATAGGTCATAGGTCATAGGTTAAGTCATCTGTAAATGGAAACATGTCTAACCTTTATTAAATAAATTTTGTTGCTAGTTTTATAGATGACACCTTGTATATTTTAATGATTTAAGTAATTTGATCTGAGAGATTTAGGTTGTTTCGAACTACAATTTGGTTCTGTGATGAAAACAAGCTCTAAAATGTTTACCAGTTTTCCTATTTTTGAATATTATAAATAAAAATATAATTACGAGTAAAATCATTTATTTCACAAAACTAACACCGGATTTTCGTTCTCAACAAACTTAACAAGATTTATGAATGAAAAGTGAGATATGTTACCATTTACAGGATGAAATCCTGTATAATTTCATTACCCGGGCAACGAATTCTGGAGGTTTTGCGGTATATTCTGAACCAGGATATGTTGTCTCGATAATAGAAGGATGTTTACCACAATTTTTCAATTTTCAACTGGTCATATATAGCCATGGAAGTATAATATTTCGTTTTTTTTTCCACAGTATCAATTAAATATTTTGGGTGCTTCTTGATTGGAAAAGAAATATTCAGAAACAATTCAACATTACGGATAAATAAAAGTTATCAAATTTGCTAGCAACAGATGATACCCAGTACATTTTTAGATTTGAGTATTGAGGTGGGGATTTCAGGGTGTTCTGATCCAGAAGTGTTTGTGCTTAAAGTATCCTTAATGTATTTGCCCCATTTTTTCGTCTCTCAACTCGTCATAGCAAGCCATGAAAAAGTAATATTTGGTTATTTTCTATGGCAGTAATTGAACATTTTAGGTACTTTGTTACTATAGAAAAAATAAATCGAAAACAAACAAAGATTACAAATGAAAACAAATTGAAAATGTTGCTAGTCTGTGAGACACCCTGTATATTTTAATGAGATCTGGGGGTTTAAGCATGTTCTGAACCAGAATCTGATGTTAGTTTCGAAGTAAAAAATCTTTTAGTACATTTTTCCCATTTCCATGAAAAAGTAAAATTTGGTATTTCTTATACTCAGCATCAATTGAACACGTTCAGGCCCTTTGTGACAAAAAAAAGAAATCGAAAGCAACCGATCATTTCGGATGAATAAAAATTAGTAATGTTGCTAGTAACAGATGCCACCCTGTATATTTTAATGAATAGAGCATTTAGATCTAGTGGTTTTAGCGTGTTCTGAAACATAATCTGTTGTTATTTTTGCGATAAAAAAATGCCTAGTATGTTTTTCCCAATTTTTCACTTTTCAGTTGGTCGTAGGTAGCCATGGAAAATGGATATACGAATATTTCATCAACCTCAAGTTAGATATTTTTGGGTACTATATGTTATGAAAAATAACTTTTGATATCACTGTACTGTCAAGAAAATACGAGGGTGTGACTGCTCAAAGTGGGACACACTGTATATAGAAGAATTCTATCAGGGATTCGGTCTACTGAAAGAAGAAATTACTCTTTTCTGTTTCCCGAGCTTTCGCCAATGTTTATTAGCTTCTTCAAGGGCTACAATGTATAAAATATGGACAATAAATATATAAAAGTGAAATTACAAATATATTTTGAGTTTTTTTCATTTTCATGGAACATCTCTGAACAAGAAATGAAAAAAATTTGGTGGATGATTTGGTGGTGAAAGAAGACACGAGTGGATTCTACTCAAGTTGTCAATGTCAGTTTTTTTGTTGATATTATTGGTTTGTATTTATTTCAACCATTTCTAAAAAAAATTTGTATCGAGGTTTTTTTTAATATGTTAAATCTTGGTATCCTCGTAGTTCCTAATATGATCGTGTTCTAAAACATAATTAGTTAATGCACAAGGATTTTCTTCAAGTCCCGTAGTTGCTTTTGTGTATTGATTTTCGTGGCCTTCCTATCACTTGGATACAAATTCAAACGAAGAAAATCAAAATTTCTCATTGGCAAACAAAGAAAATTTGATAGTGAATGTGGATAATCATAAAAGAGATATATTCAGAGCACAAATAACAAACATTGAATTTCGTTCACCGACCTAAAACTGAATAGGTACCTACTATTTTTCGTACATTTACGAAAAAAATAGAAATTTTCTTAACGATAATTCCGAAATGATCATTACAAAATATGATAAGGGTAATATTACAGTTATCATGTTGAAATCACAATAAATGGATCTATCAATAGAACACTTGAATTACAAAACATATTATGCAAAATTAAATCGCAATCCAACTTCACCCACCCAACAAAAATCCAATGCACTTATTAGGAAAATTCATGAAAAAAAAAACTTCTCAGTCTGTCGGATAAAAAGGAATTTACTATATGTAATTCTATAACACCAAAATTGTATGATTTACCAAATATACACAAATCAATTTTAAGTTGGAGACCAATTTTATCATCCATTTATGCTCTTAATACCAAATTATGGCAGTTAGTGACAAACATCTTAACTGATTCTCATAATATTGATAATGAGTTTTATATGAAGGACTTTTTTTGAATTCACAAATTTCAGAAATTTTATACAACAAGTCCATCTACCTGACGGTTTCGTTATAATGAGTTCAGATGTCATTTCACTCTTCAATAATAATCAAATCAATTTAAAAAATTCAGTATTGAAAAACATTGGGTAGACTTTAGACTTCATACTATATTAACAGAAGAAAATCAAACCATCAAGAAATCATATACAAAATTGAAACAAAACGTACCTATGAAGGACATGTGTGATGTAGTTTATGAAATTCCTCATAATAGTTGTGACAAAAAATATTCAGGCCAACCAAGAAATACTTTGAAATCACGTATATCACTACACAAAAACAACTGTGGGACTGTGGGAGAAAATTCTTGTGCATTACCTAAGCATATTTTGGAAAACAATTACAGAACTACGAAGATTCCAAAATATTACATATTGAAAAACACCTTAATAAGAGACTATTTTTGGAAATGGTTGAAATAAAAATACAAACCAATAATATTAATAAAAGAACTGACATTGATCACTTAAGTAAAATCTTCTTTCACCACCAAATCATCCAGAGATGAGAGAACTTGAGATAAAAAAAATTAATTATAAAAAAACATTCCTGAACTTTCATTTTGATTAACTGTCAACTTTTCTTGTAAAAACGTATTTTAATTCTCTGTATTTATTGTTCAAAGATTGTTTTTCTCCAAAAAGAAATAACCTCAGTTGAATTCACTTTTATATATTTATTGTCTATGTTTTATACATTGTAGCTTTCAGAAAAGCTAATAAACATTGGCGAAAGCTCGGGAAGCAGAAAAGAGTAATTTTTGTTACATGTTTCTTCCCAGTTTATACTTTTGGGTTGAATTCATTAAAATAGAACCATAATTACCTCATTGTTTTTCTGAATGACGAACCATAATGATTCTGGTCATTATTTGGAACAAGTTGGATGATAGTTGTGTGAATAGAATATCTCCTTTCGATCTGGACTTGAGCCTCTGGAGACACCATATATCCTATTTACCATAGAGCAGATTTTCACAATTCGTCGGATCTCTTCAGAAGTTTTTTAACAGGTTTTTCCGGGTTCTCTGCAGCTGTGAAAGCGAATGCGCCATCAAAATCATTCAAGCCGCACCGGAACAAGATGTCCTGACCTACCAGGACGACGCTTATTGCCATAATCTCACATAACAGGAATAATTGGGTCGAAAATCCATCAGAAAACAACTACTTTCCTGGCTAATACCACGACGAACGTTGAATTACATCTAAAGAATTTCCGTGCAGAGTTCCTACAAGGATGTCTCCGCAATTGCTAGTTGCATAGAAATGTTAATTAAAATATTTCGACCACCTATAGATCGATTTCTGGGTTCTTACCCTCATCAGTATAGGGTAAGTCTCTGTCTGAAACAAATGGTTCAACAAACTATCCATATCAAGGCAAAAGCTGAGACAACGCCCGCAGCCTAGCGTTCACTGAACCACGGGTGCCATCTGAACTCCAGCCCATCAACCAAAGCAATACCAAAAACATGCGTGAATAATTTAACCACCAATACAAATGAAGAAATCTGCATTGTTCAAAATGAGCTTGTCAAGAGAGAAACAAGATGTCCTGCCCTATCAGGACGACGCTTATTGCCATAATCCTATACAATAGGAATATTTGAGTCAAAAATCTATCAGAAAACAACTAATTTTCTGGCTAATACCACGACGAACGTTGAATTACATCCAATGAATTTCCGTGCAGAGTTCCTACAAGGATGTCTCTGCAATAATTGCTAGTTGCATGGAAATGTTCATTGAAACATTTGGACCACCTATAGATCGATTTCTGGGTTCTTGCCCTCATCACTAAAGGGTAGGTCTCTGCAACAACAACAATAACTAATGTCTGCAACAAATTATGGCAATAAGCGTTGTGCTGGTAGGGCAGGACATCTTGTTTCTTCGCTGATTAATTATTTTAATGTTTCTACTTTTATATTGTTTCAGAGGTCGTGGGTTCAAATCCTGCTGAGGAGAAACTTTTTTCTAGAATTTTAACATCTGTCTGTATGCCGCTAATTTTTCCCAATATATTTATATCACAGACGCAAACTCACTTCAGTAAATAATAATAATTGACAATCCAATTAATCAAATGTGAAAAAGAGTGGGGTGCTTCACAAAATTTTCTTGAACGTGCCGCGGAAAGTCCTCGCCCAGCCCATTCACCTGATAAATGCCATTATCGAATGGGGGTGTTATCCAGATTGTCTAAAGAAGGCACCTATTCTGAAACAGTGTAAGGATGGCCATAAACTCGACAGTTATCGCCCCATCTCACTCTTGAGTGTGATCGCCAAGGTGGTGGAGAAGATCCTTCTGAGACGGTTGTTGAGTCTCGAGGAGAAACTCAAAATGATCCCCGATGTACAATTCGGTTTCAGGAAAAACCATAGCAAGTGGTTAGAATTGTACACGGGGTGAAAGAGGCAGCTCAGCGTGGACACAACACAGTCATGGTCGTGCTGGACATGAAAAAAGACTTTAACTCAGTATGGGTTGAAGGTCTGATCTCTAAAATACTGTTGGCAGGCATGCCCTCATACATGGTAAGACTAATAAATTCTTACCTTGTTGGGAGAACTTTTATGGTGCGAGTAAACACCACTCGCTCCGCTGAGTTTCCGATTGAGACAGGTGTTCCGCAGGGTTCAAGTTTATCACCACACTTGTACTCTCTAACTACGTATGACTTTTCTCAGTGCGAGAGAAAGGATATGGGCACGGCGTATATGCAGATGATACCGCCATTTTTGTCCATTCCTTCTCGAGCGTCGCTGCCCAATACAGGATCCAAGTTCACTTGGATAGGAAGGTTATACCCTATTTAGCGGAGAACAAGATAGTGGTGAATCCGGCTAAGTCAGAGACCATCAACTTCACTAAGAAGTATACAAACTCAAAGCTTTATAGGAAGTTGACGACCAACGGCGTTGAAAACGTGAACACTACGTGGTACCTGGAGTACAGCTGGACAAGCCAGGAAAATACATTGATTGTCTACAAGCAAATCATTAGGCCCGCAATGATATACGCTTGTCCAGTGTTTTGTAGTCTGAAAACCACCCCACTTATGCGGTTGGACAGGATGCAAAACAAGGTACTTCGTAGTATGGCAGCTAATTAACTCGGAAGTGGCATTTAGTTCCACACAAACTACTACATCCCTCGTGAGCCTAGATGACCAACCGCTGGACCTATGCACTGATCTAAATGACTTCTTTTTAAATGTCATCCCCTCAAGCGCACCTATCCATGAGAATCAGGTAAGAGAATGTTTGAATAAGCACTGTGGTGCAAATACAACTTCCTTTTTCATGCATCCGACTGATGATAAAGAAATCCTAGACACTCTCAATAGTATGAAATCGAAAAACTCCTGTGGATATGATTATATTTCATCCAAACTACTCAAAAAATGCATTGACACACTTTTACCTTACCTGGTAGAACTTTTTAATCAATCCCTAGTTAGCGGAGTGTTTCCTTCTTGCTTTAAAAAATCAAATGTTATACCTCTCTACAAAAAGGGAGACAAAAAAAATTTTAATAACTACCGGCCTATCTCACTTCTATCTACGTTGGCTAAACTATTTGAAAAACTTGTACCCAAAAGACTATTATCATTTTTGATTGCATGTAAGATCATATCCCCAAATCAACATGGATTTTTAAATAAAAGATCAACATCCTCGGCAATGTATGATATAACACAAAATATCTACACAAAAATGGATTCGAAACACAGCTCATTTGGCTTAGCGTGTGATTTTAAGAAGGCTTTTGATAGTGTCAGTTTTGAAATCTTACTGATTAAATTAAACCACTATGGCATTAGAGGCACACCCCTAGAATGGTTCGCCAGCTATCTTACAGAGAGGCAGCAGAGGGTGAGCCTACCAACCGACAAGAACATGGCTTACTCTGACTGGGGTTTAATAAAAACAGTTGTCCCACAAGGTTCCATTTTAGGACCACTGTTATTTATTTTATACATAAATGACCTGCCACGGAATATTACCAAAGCAAACACAACGATGTTTGCAGACGACACCCTATTCTTAATCAATGGAATCAACTCACAAGAGTCCAGTGAGAATCTAAAATCAACTATTGACCAAATAACTGACTGGTGTGGAGTAAATAATATAGGGATAAACTTCTCCAAAACCCACTGCGTTGATTTCTGTCAGAGACTCTCTGATACACCCAAGGTAGCAGATTTCAATGTCTCTTTTGTTAACGAGAGTAAATGCCTTGGTTTCATCCTGGACTCAATTAAACTGGAAACAACATATTCTACACCTTACCAAAAAACTGAGTAGCACCTGTTTTGCTCTCAGAATTTTGAAAGGACATGGTATGAGTATAGATACCCTGAAGATAGTCTATTTCGCAAACTTCTAGTCTCACATGTCCTATGGAATTACCTTTTGGGGAAATTCTGTGAAGTGGAACTCAGTATTTGTGGTCCAAAAAAGAGCCATTAGAATAATTTCTGGTCTGTCACGGACGGATTCATGTCGTCAACAATTTCAGCAAATGGGAATTCTAACATTACCATCGGCTTATATCTTCGAGATATTATGTTTTGCCCACAAAAATCGATCAATTTTCACTTTCAGCTCTTCCGCCACCCGCCAATGCAACCGATACTACACAATACTAGCCTTTTTGAGAAAAGTGTATATTATAGCTGTGCTAAATTATACAATAAAATTCACGATGATTTCAAGGGTATGCCGTTCAATAAATTCAAACGCGCAGTTAAGAAATTTCTGCTGGAAAAAGCGTTCTATTCTGTGGAAGACTTTCTCAATGACTCCATGTGAAATGTCTGCATGCGGTAATCAACTATTATATTATATGTAGTATTTTTCAAATGTCAAAGCTATTTATGTGAACCACTCAAGTCAGAACCTCGATTTTTTGTGAATTATCTTTATTTATTTTTATTTTATTGTAAATTACACTTGATCTACTGTTGAACTACTGTACATTTTCCTACAACACTATTGTTTATCTGGAAATAAATGTCTATTCTATTCTATTCTATTCTAGTCTATTATCACTAATAGTAGGAGATACCTTCGTTTGGAAACTTTAAGGGAGCTTGCTGGCGTCGACTCAGTTCCGACATACATAAAGAACTTGTCTTACAAGTTCTATAAGTACTTCATCCATAACAGTCCTCCCACCAAGGATATTACCAAGCTCAGGGTATACGACAATGAGCCCCGCAAACACGGCGGGCTCATTTATCAGTCGCTGGATATTTTCCAGGAACGACGGGAACAACCGGTTCCGTAGGGAACCAAGACGAAAGGACTAACCTAAAACGCGAAGTACCTCGACTCGGTTTTTTGCCTCAGCCTTTTCCGGGGTTTATCATCGAAACAACCAGCCTCATAAATTTACTGCTAGCAATTATCTACATTGAATATTATGAACAACACGCATAAGCTATGCAGGAGGCGTGTATCCTATTGATCAGTACCGCAATTTCACAAAATAGTCAGTTTCCTTAACAGGTATTTTTTGTATCCCGTGTGCAGTTTGATGATTGAGTATTGCGGGTGATTTTAACTCTTCAAGTACTCATTGGAAAACACGAAATGCGATGGTGGAGGTCTCAGATACGCGACTGGCCAATATGGCAGCCATTCCAAGATGGCTGCCAAACTACATATTAAAGGCAGCCATATCTCGGCCATTTTTCAAGCGATTTTGAAATATTTTTCTTTCGTTTGTAGACCTTTACGAGCGCTATCTTTTAGATAGTTACACATTTCACGCTAAATACAATATCTGTTAAGTTATGGTGAATACAAACGATTTTTGAACGAAAAACTAATTATTTACTGTATTTTCTTTACTTATACTTTTATTCCATTAATTGTTATATATTACATGTTACGCGTTCAAAATATGAACTTTCATATCTTTTCAAGATTTTATGACGTAACAAGATGAAACCTGTTGCCAAAATAGGACTTGGAGCTGGTGAAAAGAGGAAAAGAGAAAAGAGAAAGTGTATATTGTGCAACAGTGAAAGCAGAGAACGCCTTGTAGACACTCCAACAGACAAAGCGTACGAAAATCTGACCCGAACTATTACTTGCTTTGTTAGTTGGAAAGACGAACAATGTCAGCATGTGCTAAAAACATTGAATGGGGATGCATTGAATGGGCATTTGAGCTGTTACAAATTGTTAACGCACAGCACAAGAAGGAAAAGTGCAGAAAAACTGTTTTTGTCTCAAAAGACCACTGACGAAGAACCAATAGAGCCTTTCACACTTTTCACCAGACGACAGCAAACATCAAAGTATAACAAGGATTTGTGCTTCTTTTGTGATGGTAAAGAAACCAGAAAGCATCCTCTCCATCGTGTTTCTTATGATTCTGGAGGTGCAAATTTTAGGGAGGCCGTCGAACTCAGCGAAAATAACACATGACGTGTAAAGTTAAGTGAATGTATTAATCCAAAAGGTGTTCATGCCATAGACGTGTTATACCACAGAGCTTGTAGGGTCAGGAGTGTAGCCAATGTCATTCGAAGACATCGAACAGACCCAGATGAAGAGAGAAACAAGGGAGCAAGTGCTATAGCATCTGATATTGAATTCATTAATGTTGTTGAAGAATTCCTGCAAGATGAAAATGTTACCAGCATGGCGGATCTTCACAACTCATACCTCAACATCTGTGCATCAAATGGGCTAGATCCAACGAATTCACCTGTCAGATCACATAGAGGTCTAAAGCAACTCCTTGAAATTGAGATACCAGGAATTGATTTCTACCAATCGAAGAGGAAAAATGAATCGGAAAGGGTCTGTTTAAAACCAACCAAGAATGCTGCTGTATCAAAGTTAGATGAGGATGATCTTGAAGACGAAATGAAAACTCTTTTAGCAGCCTCTAAGTTAATAGGGAAGTGTGTTTTGAGCTCAAAGAAATGGAACTTCACTGGGAAAATAACTGCTTCAGGCACTTTCATTTCTTGGTAGAACTTTGTCCTTAAAAGATGAAAAATATAGTGGGTTAGAAGAAAATCTTTGTTTTGTCTACTTGGGGGAACCAAAGCATTACTGCTTAAGTGAACTAAGGGGGTGGCTATTTTCCAAAAAGCAAGTTGAAGGTGCTAGTCTGCCCCCAACTTTAGCTTCATTTCGTCCTACAGCCCGAAGAGTACATTTGCAGGGTATGATTTGGAGTAAAGCAGATGTTGCAACACCTGACCTACCATGTCCATCAGAATGTGGTTGGAAGTTAGAGAACGGTGAATTTGTTCCAGAGATGAGTGAACTACCATGTGGACCACCAGGACTTCTATCATCCGTGCGGTGTTCTTGCGAAATATCACGATGTGCGCCTCCGTGTAAGTGTTTGAAGAATGGACTTCCATGTACAGAGATGTGCAATTGTTCTGGAAATGAACAAAACTGTGACAATGTTCCCAATGAGGACTGTGAACCGTTGGATGAAAACGACGATGAAACTGACACTGACAATGAGTAACGAATCACCCTCGATTCTCTTCACTGATGAACAATATAATTCTTATCTGTTGTTTTCAATTTAACTTGTAGAACCCGCTGGTAGTGATTTTGAGCTGCAAATATTGTATTTTATTATCAGTGACTACTACTAGTTACTTTCCATGACAATAGACCAAATAAATAGTTTTTCGTCCAAAAATCGTTTGTTTTCACCATAACTTGAAAGTTGTTGTATTTAGCGTGAAATGTGTAATCATTTAAAAGATAGCGCTCGTAAAGATTTACAAACGAAAAAATATTTCAAAATCGGTTGAAAAATGGCCGAGATATGGCTGTTTTTAATATGTAGTTTGGCAGCCATCTTGGAACGGCCGCCATATTGGCCAGTCGCGTATCTGAGACCTCCACCATCGCATTTCGTGTTCTCCAGTGAGTACTTAAAGAGATAAACCTACCCGCAATACTTAATCATCAAATTGCAGACGGGGATGGGTTAAGGAAACTGACTAAAATGTACGGTTTTCAGTTAACATCAGCGGGGCCGGGCATCAACGCCCTCCGCTTGAGGGTTTCTGGGTTCGACTTGGCAGGGCGTCCTTCTAGCTCCCCTGAAAAGGAGCGGAAGGGCTACTACTTCTGCACCTATTCTCCCCATCCTCCCCTGACCCCCTGGGTTAAGAAACATGCGTTTGAGATAAATGTTATTTATAACTATGTCATAAAACCCCTATTCATTTATTTATTTATTTAGTTCTGTACCGGCAATCCCGAGGTCGTGGGTTCAAATCCTGCACGAGGAGAAACTTTCTTCTAGAATTTTAACATCTGTCTGTATGCCGCTAATTTTTGCCAATATCTTATTATTTATCTTTTTAGTCCATGTTGAAAGTAAAGCGTGTTCTTTAGAAAACCCTCACGAATTCGAATATTAATCACATTGTGAAATGATTCTTTTGGAAAAGCAATTTATTTCATTTCTCAACGATTTTAGTTCAAGAACCACTCAACAAATATACTGTCTAAACTTATTCTGTCATCGGGAAAGAAAAACAGTGGCAAGTTTATAACTGCGGAAGTCGAATTGAAGTTGAAGAGTTAGAATCCAATTATTTTGTTATTTCCAATGTCATTTCATACTTGAATACCCACATAGGTGGAAGTGAGTTGGAAAATTCCGAAATTGTCTCTTCCTCAACCAAGCTGAGACGTGTAACTTGGATAATCTTCTTCGAATTTATTTCCGTTCTGATACTAATCCGATAGTTGATATACAGTGTCTTTCAAAAGTCTGGGAACGGTCCCATATTTCAGAATTGGCTGAAAGAAAATTCATGAAAATTTCTACTGAATGGTTCGATGATGCCCCATTCATTGGTGATATTGGCAATGTTGCCAAATCAATAGTTTTTCAGATACTGAGGGTAACTCAATTTTTTCAAATGGAACATCCTAATTATTTTCATTGCAATAAATTCAGCGCCCACCCATTATTTATGTCTCCAAATATCAGATTTTAATATAATGTGGTTTTTGAAATATGACAACATGGCATTTTCGTTCAAAAGTCTGGGAACGTTCCAATATTTTCCTAACGGATCGGGAAAAATTCATGAAAATTCATCTAAGATGGTTTTTGATGATTCCAGATTCAACGGTGATATTGGCAATGTTGCCAAATCAATAGTTTTTCGGTTACTGAGGGTAACTCAATTTTTTCAAATGAAACATCCTAATTATTTTCATTTCAATCAATTCAGCGCTCCCTTATTACTTTTGTCTCCAAATATCAAATTTGAATTTGATGTGGTTTTTGAAATATGACAACAACGCATTTTCGTTCAAATGTCTGCGAATGGTCCAATATTTTCAAAAGGGCTCGAGAAAATATCATTTTGTATAAGATGATTTTTGATGAATAAACTTTTTAATAATTAAATTCCTTTTCGATACAGGATGAAATCAAATGAAATAACAAAAACTGAAAACTATCTGACTAAGTGCTCAAAATGTTTTCCATCATTTGCTAAACAATATCCCAAGCGGTCGTAAAATTCCCTCAAGGTATTATTTAGCATTTGAGGCGTGATTAAAAGTGTTTCCTGATATATTTTATTTTCTAATATTTCCAAATTCACTGGTTGTTTTCACCAAAACCCGATTTTTCAAATGTCCCTACAAAAAAAAGTCCAAATCATGTATAAAATTCCATCAGATTTTCTCGAGCCCTTTTGAAAATATTGGACCGTTCGCAGACATTTCAAGGAACCATTTTCTCATTTGAAAAATCATACTAATTTAAAATTTTATATTTGGAGACATAAGTGATGAGAGGGCACTAAATTGATTGCAAAGAATATAAATAGGGCGTTCCATGAAAAAAAAAAATTCCCCCCTCATATCTGGAAAAACTGTTAATTTGGCAAGATTGCCAATATCACCATTGAATCGGGCATCATCAAAAACCATCTTGTATGAATTTTCATAAATTTTTCTCGAGCCGTATTGAAAATGTATTGAACGAAAATGCCATGTTGTCATATTTTAAAAATCACATCAAATTTAAATCTGATGATTGGAGACATAAGTAATGAGGAGGCGCTGAATTGATTGAAATGAAAATAATTGGGATGTTCCTTTCGAAAAAATTGAGTTACCCTCAGTATCTGAAAAAATATCGATTTGGCAACATTGGCAATATCACCGTTGAATCGGGCATCATCAAAAACTATCTTATATAAATTTTCATGAATTTTTCCCGAACCGTTTCGAAAATATTGGAACGTTCCCAGACTTTTGAACGAAAATGCCATGTTGTCATATTTCAAAAACCACAATAAATTAAAATCTGATATTTGGATACATAAGTAATGAGGGGGCGCTAAATTGATTGCAATGAAAATAATTAGGATGTTCAATTTGAAATAATTGAGTTACCCTTAGTATCTCAAAAACTATTGATTTGGCAACATTGCCAATATCACCAATGAATCGGGCATCATCAAAAACCGTCCAGTAGAAATTTTCATGAATTTTCTTTCAGCCGATTCTGAAATATGAGACCGTTCCCAGACTTTTGAAAGACACTGTATATCTGCCCTTGACATACATTTATGTTTCGATTGGTGAAAGAAATATATTACATGAATTAATGTTTGATTATGCGACGAAGAGTAAATCCCAAGGAGTATTTAGAAAAGCACATACCTAAACAGTTTATACAGTATCTGAAACTTTCCATATGGGGTATAGACAGAAATCTAGGCGAGCAACAAGGAACGCAATGATATGATAATACCACACGAATAAGAGAGACGCACTACTGTGCGCCTATCCTGTTACCCCACCCGACGAATTAACAGCTTACGTCGATATACCTTCCTCGAGCGAGTAGAGGAGAAATTGTAATGCTCTCTCAACATATAGCAATACCCAAGATGAAAACTTTCCGATACTGATGGGTGCGTATACAGTATCGCTAAGTTTTCATCTGGGGTATGGTGGTTTTATGAGAGCGTGAAGAATAGCTATTATTAAGCGATTATTTTCAACATTTACTGAAGAGAATGCCGGTTTTATCGGTAAGTGAGGCAGGAGTGAAACAAGGTTTTTTTAGCATCTATAACTAGAATTTGTCACACTCCTTTACAATTTTTGCATATAGACCAAAGAGGGTATGGGTTGCTGCTTCAGTATAATAATATCATATTCACTAAATTATTCATGATTATCACATCATCCGCAAAAATCTCCGTGAAGTTCGACAAAACACATTTTAGGTACACAAATACTCGCATACCTATTATGTTTGCCTGAAATGGTAGGAGTCTTCAGAAACGATATGAACTTTTCTTTTTCCTTCTCCGATCATTTTTAGTCCGGACTTTCAGCGGCGGATAAGCGTGAACCTGAAAGTTGGTGTCAGCGTTCAATCACGTTTTCTGTGGATAATTCAATTGTCTTTCACCTTATTGAGTTGTTTTTCCGATCAATCATATACATTTCAAGATTACAGCAAAAATCATTTTTTTTATTTTTACGAAAAAAAAAATGTTCTACCCCTGGAATTTCGGTAAACAATTTATTTTCGTGTTTGGCGTGGTTCCAACCACTAGCATACCAATTTGGTGGTGCTCCAATTGATCCTCGTCTCAAAACCCAATCGTACTGGAATATGAGAACTTTCTTCTTGAAGCATACCCAAGTAGCACACCCATATTGGTACAATATTGTAAAAATATTGGCAAAATATTCAAATGATAATATTGGCGAGAAAAAAAATGTGAACATTCGGCGATATTGGTTCAATATTTAAAAAATAATATTGGTCTAATATTCTCGAAGCAATATTGGCCTCAACATGTTAGGCGATATTAGTACAATATCAATCATATACATTTCAAGATTACAGCAAAAATCATTTTTTTTATTTTTACGAAAAAAAAAATGTTCTACCCCTGGAATTTCGGTAAACAATTTATTTTCGTGTTTGGCGTGGTTCCAACCACTAGCATACCAATTTGGTGGTGCTCCAATTGATCCTCGTCTCAAAACCCAATCGTACTGGAATATGAGAACTTTCTTCTTGAAGCATACCCAAGTAGCACACCCATATTGGTACAATATTGTAAAAATATTGGCAAAATATTCAAATGATAATATTGGCGAGAAAAAAAATGTGAACATTCGGCGATATTGGTTCAATATTTAAAAAATAATATTGGTCTAATATTCTCGAAGCAATATTGGCCTCAACATGTTAGGCGATATTAGTACAATATCGCTGTCGCACACTTACATTGGAATAATACTGGTAAAATATTGGCAAAATATTAAAACTTAATATTGGCGAGATAAAATTATAATTATTTCGGTATATGGGCACAATATTACTTGGACATCATACAAATAATATGAGTGAAATATTGAGGAAGCAATATTGGCCCAAAATATTTAGGGATATTGGTACAATATCATTTGCATATATTGGTAAAATATTCAAAGTGGATATGTTGCCTTGGAAACATTGATGAAATATTTCCAGAAAAAGTCGAATAATTTAAAAATTCTACAATTTCGTTTCTACTTCAATTTACCACTGAATAGATTGACTTGTAAACGCATTGTGAGAAGCCTTATTTAATATATGTTACTATGATTCAGTTGTTGTTCCATATGTGAGGCCACCTAGCGGTTTCTCACCCAAGTTTAATCATGATTCATTTCAATATTGTTTATTGAATATTCGGCCAATATTCAAATTTCAATCCTAGTGATACATGTATTTTGTAATGAAAAAGGGGAACATTCTCCATGAAAATTAAAAAATGAAAAATGTGATTTATTTGAATACCTCCCAAGAGGTTATCTTGAACGATGGAAAATAGCGACTAAAGTTTGTCTTTCAGTCGCAGATGATTCCACAATAGATTTTATGAATTTCCTATTCATATTTTCGAACTAAAATCAAAGTATTGTGTAATATTGTATCAATATTGCCTTTCAAATATTTGCGTAAGGTTTTCGTAACAATCTCAATCAATATAGGGTCAAAATAATTTTTAGATTATGGATTAAATAATATTCCACCAATGTGCTATCAAACTTGGATATACAATATTGTTTTTTATCTCTAAAATCGATATGAGAATAATATTGAAATCGCAATATTGGAGCTAGATGCTGGAAACAATATGTAGGCAATATCGCTCTATCGATATTGGTGAAAATTAATGAACCAATATTGACCCAATATTTCGTGAAACAATGTACCTACATTCAGATCAGGTTGAGCCAATATTCCACCAATATTATTAATGAAGTATTTTTTTCAATATGAACCCATATTGGTTCAATATTATTTTTACATTTACAAAAGATCCATATTGGCCCAATATGAAAACAAGATTCAGCCAACATGAGGTACTACCTGAGTACTGGTAAACCTTGTTCACCTGATCCAGAACTCGTCCACTTTTATAGAAATAATGTCTTGAGAAACTTTGATGTTCCTTCCAGTTTCAACTCAGTATCCGAAAACAAAATGTCATTTATTGAAATTCTTTAATACATATCAAAATTTTTGAGCCTAAAACTTAAAAGTATTATAATTTATTCTTATAAAGGTCTCATTTGAAAATACGAATGTTCGAAACGATTTGAATTTAAAGGGAAAACTATAATTCACGGAAATACCTTAGATCTGATAATTTATTTGGAATCGACATCTCCAAAGTATAAGAGTCTGAATAGTTATAAAAGTTCGATGAGAATAGATTTTGTCGCCAATCGTGCAAATGGGCTTCAACCCCCTACGACCATGGAGTTCTCCCAGGTTCATCACACAAAGGATTCATCTTTTTGGGTGCACGCCATCTATGGAAACCAACCCAATATCGTCCTCCCCATCTCTTTGAATTATTATTTGTGCACAGCAAAATAGTGGGTTTATTTTATACCTCTTTTTGACTTTCAATAGTGGGGGAGGATACATCTCAATTTTGGGATGAGGGTAACATTGCAGTAGGTGAAAACATACTTAGTTCAACCATCTCACAATTTAGCGTCAGATGGGAAAAATAACACGGATAAGTTTTTCTGCAATCGAGGTTTCAAAATCCATACACACTGGACACATCATATAACCAATTTCAATACTAGTGATTGTAGATATTTCCCCAGTTACAATCTCTGAATTTGAATTACTGAGTTTGAGAATTCGAAAAGAAGTTAATTGAAAAGAATAATAAAATGACTTCAGGATACTTGGCTCCATATTCTTATGGACCTGTGCTTTCTTGCTCAGGTGATGTTTCATCAGATCTTGTGGGTGACGTCATATTTTGGTCGGATCTCGTACCGAGGAAGGATTCAGGCCCAGGTTTAGTTGTTGCCAGCTAGAAGGTCCCAGATGAACCGCTTTTCCTGAATTTCGGCTGGGTATTTATAGGGAAAATGATGTATACATAGATACCGAGGTTGTCATGTAGAATTTGATGTATTTTTTACTTGGAATCCACACGAGCCAGGAATCTGAAACTTACAGAAAAAGGTGCTCAGATAACTAGACTTTCATTAGAGACAGCCCTTCCAAGCTAGTTGTGTCCCATTTACTCACAAAACCCCCTGAAAGTGGGACAAGTACTGGTTGTTGACAGGTGAAGCTTCAGTACAAGACCTCAGAAAAGACCCCCTTTTGTCCAGAGGAGTGACTGAATTTAGTGTCAGCTCGTGAGGAAGAGTATCTAGCGCAATTCCAGAGTAGTTATTAGTATGCCAAGCTGACCAGAACTGCCCCATGTCTCTGTGAAGTTGTGCTATTGTATCAACTGGACATCGAGCAGTCAACTCCTGCTCTTTTTGTTACGAAACCAATGCTGTTTCCTCTTGAGGGTGGTGTTGAACATCAGAAATGGGTATCCTGCCCTCTCGTTGTACAACGTTAGTGTTCTATCGTTTTGTATGCGATACTTTCCAAGAAAGGAAGTCTGCTAGATCCTTTCCTTTTTGTACAGGTATGTCCAGCGTAGCGCCTTGTATACTTTACCTATCCGTTTAGCAATTCCCTGCTTAGGTAGAATCCTAGAATTATACAAATCAACCATCACCCCGGGTCACCCTGTCTCAAATTCGTGAAATCTACTTTACTTTCACCGTTAGTCGACTGGTAAATGTAACAGTAGATAAATCATCAGTAGATAATCATGATATGATCATCATGATTATCTGACTAGTGTCACTAACTGTCACAGAGTATTTTGAACGTCTTATTAAAATATATCTTTCATATATACTTGCTTATATTACATGGTGTCAGAGAACATCATTCTCTGGAGTCTAGGTGGTGCGGAGCTGAGTGGTTTCTTGAAAATGGCTTCAAGAGGCTCCTGGTCAGTCTGAATAATCAATTTTTTTGCAATAAATATACGTATGGAATTTTTTACAAGCTATTCTCATTGCTAAAGCTTCTTTTTCAATAATCGGAAATTTCTCTTCAGTTTTTGTTAAAGCCCTTGAAGAATATGCTACTGGTTTGCCATTTTGAAGTAGTACCGCGCCTACTGACTCATTACACGCATGTGATTGGATGGTAACATCTGCATTAACATCATAATATTGCAATACAGGTGGAGCTGTCAGGGCTTTTTTATCTCTGAGAAAGCTCGTTCTTGTTCTTTGTCCCATACCAATTCAATATATTTTTTGATAAGGTTTCGTAGTGGTGCAGATAATTGTGATAGGTTGTTTATGAATTTACTCAGATAGTTTACCATCCCAAGTATTCTCTGAACTTGAGTTCTACTCGTGGGTATCTGTAAATTATTTATGGCAGTAACTTTCTCTTCATCGATAGCTAAACCAGAGTCCGTGAATACATGGCCTAAGAATCGTACCTTTTGCTTGCAAAATACACATTTGTCTCTGTTGAGTTTGAGTCCTGCTTCACTTAATGTTTTGATAACTTTTTCAGTTATTCTCTTCAAGTTTTCTTCAGTTTCTGCCCAAATGAAAATATCATCCATGGAATTTTCAGTGTTTTCTATATTCTCAAGGAGATTCGACAAAACTTGCTGGAAGACTTGGGGGGCTGAACACAAACCAATTGGCATCCTTGTACAAAAAAATCTATAGTCATGATATGATCATCATGATTATCTGACTAGTGTCACTAACTGTCACAGAGTATTTTGAACGTCTTATTAAAATATATCCCTCATATATACTTGCTTATATTACAGTAAATGGGTCAAAAATTAAAATATACCGATGTCACTATTCTCGACTTCCAAACCTTTTTCAATTCTTCTTCATAACCTTAAACTCCTTTAAATAGTGAACCCTGTATAAATTAATAGCCACACAATGGAATAGCAATAATGCTCAGGCAATAAAAAACTCATTCCACCAACATCTCGATTTATCAAAACGATGTGATGGGGGACAACAAAAGTGTGTAACAATTTGGAACATAATCGAGTCCATTTTTCAGAACGTATCGAAACGGTCCGTTTATGTGGCGTAATAAACGGAACGACAGTTATGGCAACAAAGTAATAGAGGTTCTCGAATTGAATGAACTCCATTTCGAGTGAAATGTTTTTCCCGTGGAGACTACGACACGCAATTGTCGGGGCACCATAATCTATAGAGACAGAAAAAAACCCATCGGAAGAAGTTTATCCATCCAAGAGACTCAGACCGTACTTGTTGAGTCGTGCAGTGGGGAATTGAAAAGTTTGTAGTTTTCTCTTAGCAAAACAGAATAATTGATTACCTACTTATCGGAATAAACAAGGGAATTGTACGAAAGCGCTGAATCGACAAGATGGAAAAAAATTTATAGTTACCAGTTAGTCTAGGCGCTACCCTATGTCACATGTGCCATTATACAGTGTGTCCCACTTTGAGCAGCCACACCCTCGTATTTTCTTGACGGTACAGTTATATCAAAAGTTATTTTTCATAGCATATATTACCCAAAAATATCAAACTTGAGGTTGATGAAATATTCGTATATCCATTTTCCACGGCTACCTACGACCAACTGAAAAGTGAAAAATTGGGAAAAACATACTTACTAGGCATTTTTTTATCGCAAAAATAACACCAGATTCTGTTTCAGAACACCCTAAAACCCCTAGATCTGAGTGCTTTATTCATTAAAATATACAGGGTGGCATCTGTTAGTAGCAACATTATTAATTTTTATTCATCCGAAATGCTTTCGATTTTTTTTTTGTCACAAAGAGCCTGAAGGTGTTCAATTGATGCTGAGTATAAGAAATACCCAAATTTTACTTTTTCATAGCTTGCTATGACCAGTTGTAAAAGTGAAAAACTGGGAAAAATATACTGAAATATTTTTTTCTTCGAAACTAACATCAGATTCTGGTTCAGAACATGCTTAAACCCCCAGATCACATTAAAATATACAGGGTGTCTTAGAGACTAGCAAAATTTTCAATTTGTTTTCATCCGTAATCTTTGGTTGTTTTTGATTTTTTTTTTCTATAGTAACAAAGTACCTAAAATGTTCAATTACTGCTACAGAAAATAACCAAATATTACTTTTTCATAGCTTCCTATGACGAGTTGAGAGACGAAAATACATTGAGGATACTTTAAGTACAAACATTTCTGGATCAGAACACCCTGATATCCCCACCTCAATACTTAAATCTAAAAATATACAGGGTATCATCTGTAGCTAGCAAATTTGATAACTTTTATTTATCCTTAATGTTGAATTGTTTCTGAATATTTCTTTTCCAATCAAGAAGCACCCAAAATATTTAATTGATACAGTGTAAAAAATACGAAATATCATTAAATCAACTAAACGCTGCCAGCTATAGTATAGATGACACCCTGTATATTTTTATGATTCAAGAATTGGGGTCTTGGAATTTTAGGGTCTCCTGAACCAGAATCCCCTGTTACGTTTGTGCTACAAAAGTCCTTGATGTATGTTCCACACTTTTTCACTTTTCGACTGGTCATAGCTAGCCATGAAAAAGTAATATTTGAATATTTTCTACAACATTATTCGAACATTCTTAAGTAATTAGTGATTATGGAAAAAAATCGAAAACAACTAAACATTACGGATGAATAAAAATCAATACTGTGTCAGTTACAGGTGACACCCTGTATATTTTAAATAATTAATTACTGCTATTTTGGGGTTTCAGAGTGTTCTGGGATAGAACTTACCAGCTATATTTATTATTGATCGAACTGTCAAACGTATTCATTTCGTCATGGTTACGTCGCTGAAAATACCGAAGCTGATCCTCCAATCAGAATTTAAAGACAGCTGGTGTTATCGGGGGTAATACCACGAGTGGTCGCAATACTATCTTTAACTCGATGAAATTGCTGCCAAGCAAAGCGAAATAGATTTTCGTCGACCAAAATGTATTGGGGATTAAATGCGAACCTTGCTTCAATGAAATGAACGATTTTTGTGAGTGATATTTTTTTAATAACATTCTCCTTATCTAATTTATTTAATGATTTTTTCAATGAAAACTAGAGATAATTTAAAAAATCAGCTATCTGAATGAAAATGCGAATTTTCACTTTCAGATTTTTTCTTTTCTTTTCAGTTAGAGTCTTTTCACAATATCTATCAGCTGTAGTTCAATGTCCAGCGTGGCTTGTGCCGGGGAAGTAGTTGTTTTCTGTTAGATATTACAAATAAATCACATTTTTCATTTTTCAATTTTCATGGAGAATGTTCCCCTTTTCAACATGAATACCTCCCAAGAGGTTATCTTGAACGATGGAAAATAGTGACTAAAGTTCGTCTTTCAGTCGCAGATGATTCCACAACAGATTTTATGAATGTCCTATTCATATTTTCGAACTAAAATCAAAATACCTTTTTCTTTCTTTGAACTACGCCAAGTAAATTATTCGTGAAACATTTGTATATCAGATATTTATAGGTAATTAGTTGCCAAAGAAAATGATAACTGACTTTACGACAGAATTTCGTTATTATTCGGATCTGTCATTGTTGTTGCATGAAAAGTGTTGGTCGCCTAGCAACAGCCGTTAAAAAAGTGCACTTTTTTACGCTTTTCCGTTTAATAATGAAATCGTATGTTGATAGTGGAATATTGTAATACTTTACGCACAAAAACCACACAAAAAAGGCCTTTTTTTGACAGTTGTAGAAAAAGTAAATGAAAACGTTTAACAGTCTCATTCGCATTCAATATTTAAACTGCCACAGAAGGCGAATAAATCCACAACATTAGAATAATGGATTGTAATTTTTGTTTTGTTTTGTTTTGTTATGCGTATGCAAATAGCAATCCACATGAAATCATTGAGTTTCAGTTCAATACGAATACATGAAAAAGTCGTATGTAAACAGCCATATTGCGTGTAACTACAGAATCAGGTCAAGCAAATAATGTCTGTAATTCATAAACGTCGTTGTTTGAACCTCCCATTTGAAGTCACTACCCAAATGGGACTCTCGAATCAGTCATAATATTTTATGAAAAATGCTTGTTTACATTTGAGTGTATTGTAAGTTGTCTTTTTCGAAATTTGTTCAAGTAGAAATGAAAAGTGATGCAGATTGAACGGAGAAAATCGTGGATAGTGCAAATATGAGATTTCCTTGACATAGTGCAAAGAAAGAAAAAGGTATTCGTAGCTTCACGAGTATTGCTTGATTATTTTGAAGACAAATCTAAGAAAATGGAAAGTTACTTCTATGGACTAGTTATTCGAAAGTCAAGTCAACATTAATAATAATAATATTGACCTGAATATGCTATTTTAATATTCGCTTCAAATTTTCCATTTTGCGGGATAGTGTGAAGAGAAAGGGATTTCGACTCTGTCTAAATTATTCGTTTCATTTGTTTGAAACTCTCTCCGGCATACTTTTCGAACTTTGTTGGAATTATGACTCAATAAATAAGTATGTCAAATTCATTTCATATTTGCAAAAAAATCTGAATTGGTTGTGTTTTTGACAGTTGTAGAAAAAATACTGTATGAAACTCGCGAGTAAAGTGTTTTTTTTTACTTGTAAGAATTGCCAACATTTCCTACTCGTAAAAAAAGTATCACTTTACTCACTTGATACATAAATTACTATTCATTACAGCTCAATGTCGAATATTGGAATGTTTTTATATTTGATGTTATTATCAATACTTGCAATCGTCGGAGTTTGCATAGTATTGGTGAGTTAGGATATTAGAAGGAACTCAATTAATTAAAAGGGTATTTAAGTTAGTTTCTACTGTACGTTTTTTGACAGCCACTGCATATTAATATAATCTGTGGAAATCTAAAGGCCGATTCAGATACATGGATGCCCACGCAGGGTTTTTGACCTCACTTATGATAAATATCTCCAGTATTAACAAAGTTAATACTTCTGAACCAAAGAAAATATGACTTTTTGATGGAAACGCAAGTAAAAGGAACGTATATATGAACTGTCTTGCAGTTTAAAGGCACAAGGGTCAAAAATATATGCTTGTGAATTGCCCATGCCGGATTTTTGAAGCATGTGCATGTATCTGAATCGGCCTTCCCGAGACAGTTTTTATTTATTTCGGTTTTAAAAATGCTTTAATATGTTCAATAAATTGACATCGGATTTAAAGTAACCTTAAGATAAACTAAAAGTTCTTACAGACCACTTATTCTTAAACGAAGAATTTAATGCACTCTTTAAATCAAACTGAAAATGCTATTTGCTCTTAATGTCCTATTGATCTTATACTGGTTTTATGTATACTCTTAACATTAGCTATTTTTAAACTCATTTGCTATTATTAAGAATTGAATAGCAAGTTGGTTTTAAAACAATCCGTTCGGGGGAAAATAGTTTTTTAGTTTAGTTTTTTATGGAGTACCCTTGATGTATTCTTTAAAACCCATTAGAGAAACTATTTTATCCTACGACTATACATTCAATATAATACCTAATTGAATCCAAAAACACAATTTTTACCTTTTAATGAGTACATTAAGAGTATTATAACGTTTAAAGGTTTTAATTTAGTCAATTTGATTCAAAGAAATACCTTTAGGTCTTTGGACGACTTCATTAAAACTAATTATATCCCCTCCACATACGGATTAAACGCCATGTTGTCAAGAAGCTATTTTAGTGAACCAGTGCTGTCCGCATGTTTACATGTGAAATAAAACACAATGTAACGGAATAATATGCAAAACTTACCTTGTTTTTTTTAAATGAAATTCGTCAAAGATGAAAATGCACCATACGCTTCAATCACAAAACCGGCAAAATTTGTTAGGTTAGGATTTCATTCGAGAGCAAGACAACTTTAACTCAATAAGGTCACGACTTTGAACACAATAGAGCATATTGGTTTTGGAAGGAAACGTAAACAGAGTCCTGCGAAAGTCATTGGATTTAAAGTGGTAAATAAACGCTGTTTTAAATCTTCTGAGATTTAAAACATTCAATAAATGAACAATTAGTTTCAATCTAGATCACGGCATGTTTTACTGCAATGAAGACTCCGCCATTTTGGTCTCTTTCAATGGTAAACAAAAATAATATTATTATTCAAATAATTGCGTCTTGGATCTTCTTAGAAAACTGAAGAACGGTGTGTCGAAATATGCCATTTAAATGAAAAAATGCATTTAGATGTTTAGATGCAAAATAAAATTTGATGATATTTTTTTTAATATGTTTCAAGTAAGAGAAAAATACATTAAATTAGTGGCGCTCGAGTTATGTTGAAGGGTTTTATTACATTTTATCAGATTTCGTCGTTGTTGAATTTTTCAGAATAGTTTGCTTTCGAATATTATTTTATGATATGCTTAGTTTCAAATATTACCACTCTTCCGGTCATTATACAGACTTAAAAGTTATCGAGTGTTAGTAAACAAAATAAAACCCTTTTAGGATTAATCAATTATTTTCAAGTTAATTCAGTCCGCTCTAAATAATTTTAAGAGCAAAACGTCAGATAATAAGTTTTAATTTATGTATTTAAAGTTGTCTTGAAGAACTCTTTAGAAATATAGAATTAAAGTTTAATGGTTTTAATACAGTTTTAAAATTTAGTCTTGAAGGCCTTTTCAGGATGGGCCCTTTTTGGCTAGAAGCTGCTTTATGATGGTCTCAGGGCTGTCTTGAAGATCACTTGGTTTTATACGAAATTTTATTGCGTAGTTTTAAAGCGATCTTGAAGATCGGAATGAGAGCGTTAATGTTACTTGGGTTATGAGTGTTTACCTTAGTATTAATGATATCATAATCAAGCTAATTGTCATCAATTGTGTTTTCTATAATGAAAATTTCCACTTCCACAACATAACATATTATTATATTATGTCTCACTTATTATCACCAATTACTCATACGAAAATGACAACAAGCTTTCCTGATGATCAATAATTGAAACGTCGCATTAGTGTAATATCAAATATCGCTCAATCAATTAGTTGCCACTATGCTATATCAATAAATAGCGTTAATTTTCGGTATGCCGCACGTTTCGTTTTGTTGAAATCCAATTGATTTCCACTAACTTGGGTAAAATTGACTCCTAGGTGAAAACAATGAGGTTGCATGTAGAATCATGTTTAAACCATATGTAAAATACGAGTATATGTTTTTATGAATTTGGTTACTGATTCGATTTTTTTCTGCGTGTTCTATCGTTCACGTTTTCCACTGTTAGTCCAACCAATACAGCAAAAATAAAGGCTGTTTTGCAAATTATTTCTAATAGTAAGCGACTTGCGCCATGACTTCGAGGATACTTTATAAATAATTAAAATCCAAATTGCAACTCAAATTTTTTTTTTGTGCAATTGTTTAAACAATGATTATTAAACAAAAGGGTCCTTTTTTGGTTTTTTGTAAATATCTCAAAAGGTACTGGACGAATGGCTTTACTCATAAAAGAGAGTAGAGAATGAAAAAACCTACAAAATGGTTTTTGGAAAATCCCTATACGACCATTTTTCGCCGAGAAAAGCCGGAAAAACGCTTATAATAGACCTTTTTTCAAAAATTCGTATCTCAATTTTCAATACTAAGGAATAATTTTTCGGGAAATGGTAGCTAATATTATGTACGTTGAGTTCCCGAAAGGTGGAAATTGTCGCTTCAATAGTTTTCCTACAATCGGGTTTTAAAAAAAATTACAGCCATATTTTGCATGATGCGTCATATTACGGGAAATGGTCCGATTTGAATTTTTAAAGCGGCATTTTGAAGTTAAGGTTAAAAACTACAATTTGTCTATCTCACATTTTCCCATAAGTTTGGAGAACATTGTTAAAAATGCTTCTGAACACAGCGCTTCGAAAATTCGTCGCCGAGTCGTGCTAAGGTAGTAGTGGAGGGGGCGCCGAGAATTCAGGAGCAGATGTGCCCGTTTGACCTTGAACGCAGCTTTCAAAGGCGGCCTATGTTAGTTGCCACGCAGCTTTTACATTGTACAGATCTACGGTTTTTGGAGAAGAATTAAAAATTTTCTTATTATTAAATTTCAAAGTTTATTTAACAATGGCAGTTTTGTACCAGTGAACATCTTAAAAAATTAATATATTCAACGAGTATTAGTTAATTATTATTAACTTTACTATTGTTTATTTGAACTGAAGGGTGATTAAATGCAATATTTGGGTAATAAACTGCATAAAAGTAATGCAATTACAAGCGACGTCTTTGCTGTATACATAAAAGCGCCTTGTGCGCGCAACCGGTCTCTCACTTCTCCTCCGCTTCTCGGCGCCCCATCCACTACTACCTTAGCACTACTCGGCGACGAATTTTCACTCGAAGCGTTGTGTTCAGAAGCATTTTTAATAATGTTCTCCAAACTTATGGGAAAATGTGAGATAGACAAATTGTAGTTTTTAACCTCAACTTCAAAATGCCGCTTTAAAAATTCAAATCGGACCATTTCCCGTAATATGTGCGTCATATTACGTCATGCAAAATATGGCTGTGATTTTTTTTAAAACCCGATTGTAGGAAAACTATTGAAGCGACAATTTCCACCTTTCGGGAACTCAACGTACATAATATTAGCTACCATTTCCCGAAAAATTATTCCTTAATATTGAAAATTGAGGGAGATACGAATTTTTGAAAAAAGGTCTTTTTTAAGCGTTTTTCCGGCTTTTCTCGGCGAAAAATGGTCGAATTGGGATTTTCCAAAAACCATTTTGTAGGTTTTTTCATTCTCTACAAACGGTCTTTTATGAGTAAAGCTATTCGTCCAGTACCTTTTGAGATATTTACAAAAAACCAAAAAAGGTATCGTAATTATAATGGTCTTTTCAAGGGTACATAACATTCCATCTTAAATGGGTCACACTGTATATGAACCTAACATAATTCAAGTTAGGGAGAAAATGTTATGTTTTACCCTGTATTTGTGGACTTGTAATTTTTTTAGAAGTGACTGAATTTGTTCAATAAATAAATAAACATTAGACGTATGAAATAGTTTCAACTAATATTTAAACAAGGATTTACAGTATTGAGGTAAGAATTTGGAAAAATCGTTTCTGGAGGACCAGCAGGGTTCCCTGCACCCTTTTATTCTACCATAACGCAATAACGATTCTACGATTACGTTTTTCGAGTGGAAGTATACCGGGTGACCCGGAACCAATTTTTGTATAGATGTTTTAAATTTGATATATCTATATTATGTTAAGAATGTACAATAATTAGCAACTATCAGACTATATATGTGACACATCCGGTTTGACCGGAAGCACATCAAATTTTTTCAATTCAAATGAAAAGTACTGTTCGGAACTAAATTACTATTCCAACGATATATCACAATCACACTCTCCATTCACCAACTACTGATATATTTAAAAAGTTAAAAATTATACAAATGGAGAGCTTGAATTGAATTTTTATACAATTGCCCCAGACTACGGAATATACGATTTATTACAATAACACAATAATTACAGTAATATATGGGTATTTTTTCAAAAACGTCACGCAACATTAATGGTTATTTAACGAACAAGTGCATTAATAAAGGCGATTAACAATCGAGATATTTTAACGCGTGAGCGGAGCAAGCGCGTTAATGTTAATCGCCATTTTAATTCACGAGTTTGTCACAAAACTTTTCCGTCGACCGTGGTTTTCAAAAATAGATATATCTTACTTTCAATGTTTATTTATTTAACGATACGATAAAAAACAATCCCTATTTCCTATTTATATTAACTCAAAGATAGTTTAATTTTCCTTCGTGGTAGTTTTATTTTATTTTTCAAATTGAAATTAAAAAAACAAAAAACAAAAAAAAACTGCCTGATGTAGGTTTGAACTATCGACCCCTGTATCACGTCTCAGCTGTCTGCCCAACTTTATCATTACGCCATGAGACTCATGTAATTTTACGTGTATTGAAGATTCTCTGAAATTTTATTTGGGAATTGACAAATAAATGATGACAGATAGTACTAACCAATATAAAATGTATTAGAACAATGTATATTGGGTTGCATATAAGCAAATCGTTGATCAATAAAAAATCATTCATTAACAGGGGTCATTAATCAACGATGTTGAGTGCGTTAAAAAACATCATAAATAAAAGGTCGACGGAAAACATTATTTAACTTTCTCGTGAACAATGAATCCAAAACCGCTCAAAATGTATACTGTTTTTTTCTTAAATTTTTTAAACGTTTCTTTGCAGTGAAAAATGGGAAAAGTAAATTTCTATGTTTTTGTACCACTTTATATTTATAACCTTTAGTTACTGCAGTTTATATGGACATTTTCAAAACAATAATTTAAACTGATAATTGACTATATCAATACACGCCTTTTATACCTGGCATCTCTTACAAATAACAATTTAACCCCTAATTAGGGGTTAAATTGTACTGCAGTTTCGTCCTATATGGACATTTTCAAAACAATAATTTAAACTGATAATTGACTATTTCAATACACGCCTTTTATACCTATACAAATAATTAGGGGTTGAATTGTTATTTGTAAGAGATGCCAGGTATAAAAGGCGTGTATTGATATAGTCAATTATCAGTTTGAATTATAGTTTTGAAAATGTCCATATAGGACGAAACTGCAGTAACTAAAGGTTATAAATATAAAGTAGTACAAAAACATAGAAATTTACTTTTCCCATTTTTCATGATGATCTCCTACCACATAGTAACGGCTACATCCTCAATTTGTTTCTTTGCAGCTTTATATTGATTGAAATTTGAACTATTCAAAAAGTAGATCACATTTACCCCACTTCACCTTACCTTAAAATTGAATGTGGATGTTTTCATTGCAGATGTCAAAATCGGATAGCAAGAGAGTAGTTCTCCACCCAGTGAGTTGGAAAACAAGCGGCTTATTCAGATGCGAAGTATCGGCAGAAGCGCCCTCATTCGCGTCGGCTCAGAGTGAAGCCAAAATGGAAATTATATGTAAGTATTAGCTCATTTTTCAGTTTCGAAAGTTTCAAAATTACCCAACTTTATTTGTGTACAGTTTCCGTTCACCTACTCAGTTTAATTTGAAATAAGATCAGTTTATCATTAATTATAGTTAAAAAATCTTAAATACGCCCATGCCTTTGTGCTATTCTTCTCTGTGAATCGTATTCTCGCTAGAAAAGAATATATTCTCATATTTTTTACTTTAATTTAACAATACAATGCGTTCAAGAGCTCAAGAGAACTTTATCAAGCAAGCATTTTTTAAATTTGAGAAATTAAATTGTCAATTATTTTTTACTTTTTAGTACATGGAAAGTAAAGCGTGCTCTTTGCTCTTTTAAACTATTATATTTTTTACTAAAAAATCGAAATCTCCGACCCCGAAAACCATACCCATTTTGAATTGATTCTGACCATAATCACAATACTCGTCCATCATCTTGGGCCGCCATCTTGAATTCATAAATTTTTACGAAAAATTCATAATCTCTGACCCCGAATACCCTCACACACTAATTTTGAATCGAATCAGATCATAATGACATCTTGGAGCCGTCATCTTTAATTTATGAATTTTGACAGAAAATTCCAATTTTGAATCGAATCTGACCATAATCACAAATCTCGTCGCTATCTTGGAGCCGCCATTTTGAATTCATGATTTTGATAAAAAAATCATAATTTCTGACTCCACAAACCCTTATATACCAATTTTGAATGGAATCGGACAATTATCACAAATCTCGTCCGCCATCTTGGAGCCGCCATTTTGTTTTTTAAACAAAAAAGATCGTATTGCATTGTCACCAGAACTATGAACACCTGCCAAATTTAAAATCATTCGGACTTCTGGAAATGGGTGAAAATCACGCCCTAAGGAGTCAGTTATAAACATACAAACAAACATACAAGTGAAGCTAATATAAGATGGCAGTATGGCAGTACCAAGGAAGTCGCTGGGTCCAGTACGTATTAATACTGGTGCAGAATAGAGCACTGTCAGCTGACGTCACAACATGGCGGTGATCAGCTGATGGGGGGACAAACAAAGAATTTGAGTTTGAAAAGAAAATTGTTTTTTGCGGTGGTTAGTGGTTAATTGTGATTTTTTTTTTAACTTTACTAAATTTAGTGATCCTATTATTTGATAATATTTTGAAATACTCTTGTTTCAGATCAGAAATCGTATAATTTTACTAATAACTTCGCTGTTAGTTTTACGATCTTTGACAATAAATATTTACTACTAATACAAAACTTTTCGTCTTTCATAACATCCTCCAATGTCGACTTCATTGTTAACTCTAAATTCCCAGCCTTTTTTTTGTTCTACGTATTTTGGGTAGGTCCATGGTCCTAATGTTCGGAACGATCTGACTAGTATGTCTCTACTCCAGCAGTTTCTACCTGACTCTGCCTTGTTTGTATAGATGGTAATTTGAAAATTCCACGTGTTGGTCTGGATTGGATCGGTTACAACACCCCATAACAGCACAAGTCTTCAGGATTTATGTCCTCAAATCTAAAAGAGAAAACTGTTTGTATGATATCTATCAACTATATTATTATTGTACTAATATGAAATACCATTTTAGTAAAAATAAAGCAAAATCTAGGAACCATCAATACAACACACGTCACCATACGCAACTTACTTTTCCAACTATATTAAAGTCTATATCTCAAAGGGCATACTCCTACTCTGCAGTTAAGTTTTATAATACATTACCAGGCAACATGAAAAACATAACTTCTAGACCAATGTTCAAGAATAAATTGAAACTATTTATCTTTGAAAAAGAAAGGCAATTCGTAATAAATTTACTTGAATGAATATCCTAAACTAATACTAACTTTATATATTTTCTATAATTGTTGAATTTGATATATCTATATGTTTATACTTTTCATATCCCTATCTTTATGAATTTTGTATTTTTTATATATAATTTTCTACATTTAATGTATTATTATCAATATTTCATGCATTTATACCAATATTTTAATATATTTTCAACACTATTGTAATTTTAATGCACCTAATGATGCGCATGAAAATAATTCATTTTATTTATATTGACCGCCTTTTATTCGTAAAACAATAAGTTTCTAGTTTAATTTCAGAAATATTATCGTATTTTTGTATAATGCTACAGTTAGGTAATTTCATTGTTTATTTAGATTATTAATTATTTCCTAACTCTGTTTTTTTCTTTTTTTTTTCTTTTCTTGCGAAACAAGTACAGCAGTACTTATCGCACTTCAACTTTGTTCACATTGTTTTGTATATGAATAAAGTTTATTATTATTATTATTATTATTATCATAACAACGTATTTTTGAATTGAAAATACATGTTTATAACACCTCTACAGACTTATGCACTCAATTCAGACTATACACAATGAATTAATACTCACTAAAATGCCAAGAACGTGTTTTAATTTTGTTTTTGTAGAAAATTCACAAAAAGGACACGCGTAGTCTTATAGATATGGCTTTGTTTGTGCCCCATTGAATGTTTGACAACTGTCAAATTACGTCACTGATAGTGCTCTATTAGCGTGTTCTCTGTGTTCTTTTTCACTACTGCACTGGCCGGTTGCATATTTAGTCCAGAAAATGGAGCAATTTGGCTCGTTTTTCGTCCTATATTGATTTATTTGAAATCTTGACAGTACTTACGTAGGAAATAACCCAAGGATCAAAGTCTATCTAATGTCGTGGGGCGCTTTTATCCTGGGGGTGGTTGCCACCCCATCTCTGGGTTGGAATTTTTTTATTACAATTCAACCACAGGAATCGATGGAAGAACTTATGTTAAGTGAAAATGTTCCAAACATTTTTTTCTAGAATTAATATTTTTCGTGTATTCGATGAAAAATTCAACATTTTTAATCGGTTTTTCGCGAATAACTCGAAAAATATGATTTTTATCAAAAAAAAATGTGAAAAGCAAAACTGTAGCATATAAAAGAACAAAGGATTTTTTTTATAAGTCCTGTACGAGCAATACGGTCTGAGCTACGGCTTATCAATGGTTAGCTTTTGTTCATCAAATACTAAATTTGAAAGATTCAGAGTCAAACAGCGATAAAACTCTGCATTTTACGAGGAGAACTCAAAGAGTTTTTTAACTACATAAAAAGAGCTTTATTTGAAAAAATTTGTGCACTAGTGCGGTGAAGTAAAATTCATTTTTTTATCTTTTTAAATGTTAGTTTATTTAATGGAAAAGGAAAACTAATTTATTATAAATTTGAGTATCTATCCGGGGATTTAGCAGGTAATAAGATTTGAATTTTTTAATTTGTTGCGGATTCTATATTTGAATCTATTCTCTAATGATCTGAACTAATGTCGATGAAATTTTACTAAATTGGAATGAACGTGTCAAAGTTGACAGTTCGCAAAATAAATCAACAATGGGCGCAACGCTTGCTTGTTGCGATTCTAATATCATTAATTTAAGGAATACTGACTAATTTTGAGTAAATAATTAACATTTTTGGTAGTAGGTAAAATATTGTACAATATTTGTTTCGTAAATTCATATTACGAAAATCGATGGGAAATGTTCCATCTCATATCGTAATATGAATCTTTACGACACTTATATCGTAAGTGGAAAGATTTGGTGCTTAGTAATCCCAAAAAGTGTTCCTAAGCTATAAGCCCTTTTGTGACAGGCTTCGGAGCACTAAGCACTAAGCAGCTCGGGAGCATATAGTGCTTAGGAGCACACAAGTGCTTCAAGTACTTTCACAAGCACCAAGCACTGTGCTTTGGGACAGCTCTGGTGCTAACTGTAATCAGTTAATAAAAAATGAAATAATAGCTGTGAAATAAATTCCAGCTATTATTACAGTTAGCACATTATTCTTGTATTAGGCATGACATAAAGAGGTGGTCTATTCAACCCCTCTCGTCTGCCTATGGAAATTTCACATTTGTCGGTATTTTCTTTTGCATCTATTCGAGTCATGAGTCTCGGGGTAAATCGCCCATCACACTGATGGTAATAAATAAGAATGTTCCTAAATGCCACATTATTCCAAAATATGCGAATGAAAGAATCTTCAAAACATTAGCTTTTGTAGAAACTTGACATTTATTGGCAATTCAGAGATTGTTATTATTCCTGTCAAAACTTGGGAGATCTGCACTAGTTGCAAGTTTTGACCTTCGATACCTAAGAAACTGTCCATTTTTAGGTCTCGGGCCAATGGAGACTTCCGATCAGAAGGGTATAAACTACAACATGTTCAAATTTCAGCCAATTTGACAGGGATCCATTTTCCATTTGATTTGTGCTGGGTCCTTTGAAGGAACTGGGAATCTGAGTAATATGAAGAAAAGTGGTCGACCACCTGTCTCTCCAAACTAGCAGATTGATATCTTAGTGGATTTTCAAGAAAACCATCAACAATCCTCAACTGAATTAGAACATAAGAATGATATGCCACGTTCGACAGTACATAAAATAAAATAAAAATTACATCCCTATAAAATAGAAATGGTTCACGAACTTTCTGAAGACGATCCTGATCGTAGAATTCAGTTCTGTGACCTGATGAGTGAGAAACTTCGTCAAAATAGGATTCACGTGAGCAACATTGTTTCAGTGATGAGAGCACGTTTTTCTTGAATGGACATGTGAATAGACATAATCACGGCTGTTGGGGCACTGGAAATCCTCATGAGTGAAACACATACTCAGTAAATTCGAAAAGTTAATGTTTGGGCTGGAATATTGAGCAACCGTATCATAGGTCCATATTTCTTGACAGAACATTTGAAAGTTCGATATTTGAGGATGCTACAAGAAGACATCTTTCCGGAAATAATTCAGGTAGATGGAAATAATATAGAAAATATTCATTTCCAACAAGACGGAGCGCCAGTACCCAACTTTTTAAATGAACATTTTCCGGAAAGATGGGTCGGTAAGAGAGTTACTTTTGAATGGCCAGCTCGCTCGCCTTATTCGACCCCCATGGATTTTTTGTCTGGTGGGGGTATCTCAATTCTCAAGTGTACAGAACCCCTCATCCAGAAACGATAAATGAATTGCATAAGTGACGTATGCAGGGATCTTAGACCAGAAATGTTCGGAAATGTAAGAAGCGAAATAAAGATAATAAAAAAAATCAGCTAGCTGAATGAAAATGCGAATTTCACTTTCAGATTTTTCCTTTTCAGTTAGAGTCTTTTCACAAAATCGATCAGATGCAGATAGTAGTAGATATTACAAAAAAAATCTCATATTTCAAGTTTCATGGAGAATGTTCGCCTTTTCAACATACCTCCCAAGAGGTTATCTAAAGTTTGTCTTTCAGCCGCAGATGATTCCATAACAGATTTTATGAATATCCTATTCATATTTTCAAATTAAAATCAAAATGCAGTGCCCATGACAGGTTTATATCAAAAAATAACTCTGTACCTTGAAAGAAAAAGGGCCGATGTCCAATTTCGCTGTTTCGAGAAAAAGGAGGGCAAAGATTTTTAGTACAGAATCGTGCTCGTCTTGAAGAACACTATAACGTTACATGAGCCTGAGTATTTCTAAAACATATACTTATGTATGATTTTACAAATAATTAAACATATATCAGCCGTTTTCTTAATTTGTGGAAAATATTGGACATTGACCGTCAGGAATATATCATTCAAGAAGACATTGGCCTCTAATATCGGACTTTGGCCGTGAGGAATACATCGTTCAGGAGAACATTGGCCTCTTAATCTATTGAAAAAATTCATTTGCAGAAACAAGGAAATGAACGAACAGAAAAACAATTTTTATTCAGTAAAATCGAGTTCCTCATTTGGATCTGGGATGTCATTCACATATGAATGGAAAAAGCTCCAATAAGTTCATAAACTTGAGGTCAGCTAGAGGTGAGGGTTCTGTGTTGAGTAGTTTCAAATTTTCAGTCGTTATTGTTTAACCTACATCTCGTCTTCTTACATTTCCTTTCATCGAATCTATCTTCTTGGCATTTTCATTACCCACTGAATTTTTATAATTATATTATATTTGAAATTCATCTTTCTGGCAGATTTTCATCCATTCGATACTCATCCAGGAAATGATATGTCCATCTTCATTCTTTTTTTTTTCGATTCAACTGAAAAGAATGTGGTCAGATGTCCCGTCAACCGTACGATTACGAATCGCTAGTAGGGCCAATGTTCATATTCAGAGGAATTTCATTTCACAACCAATTACAATAAAGGCCAATGTCAAGCATTGGCCCTTATTCTATTATGCAGAAATGGACATCAGCCTTCAGTATTGAATTATTTTTGCTCTTTGGAGATACCTAGGACTTTGGCCATTTTTCTACGTGAAAATTTAAATATTATAAGTATATAGGGCCAAATAACTCAATTCGGACAAAAATGTATTGGGGATTAGATGCGAGAGAAGCGAACCCTGCTTTAATGAAATGAACGATTTATGTGAGTGATATTTTCTAATAACATTCTCCGTATCTAATTTATTCAATGAATTTTCAATGAAAACAAAAGATATTTAAAAAAAATCAACTATCGGAATAAAAATGCGAATTTTCACTTTTAGATTTTTTCTTTTCATTTAGAGTCTTTCCACAATATCTATCCGATATAGTTCAATGTCCAGCGTGGCTTTAGCCGGGGAAGTAGTTGTTTTCTGTTAGATATTAGAAAAAAAAACAAAATTTTCAATTTTCATTGAGAATGTTGCTCTTCTCAACCTAAAAATTATGTTCCACAAAAAAATATACAGGGTGTCCCACTTTGAGCAGCCACACCCTCGTATTTTCTTGATAGTACAAAGATTTCAAAATTTGTTTTTCATTACATATAGTACCCAAGAATATCTACCTTCAGGTTGATGAAACATTGGTATATCTATTTTCCACGGCTACCTACGACTAATTGAAAAGTGAAAAATTGGGAAAAACGTAATAGGCATTTTTTTATTGCAAATATAACACCAGATTCTGTTTCAGGTCACCCTGAAACCCCTAGATCTCAGAGCTTGATTTATTAAAATATACAGAGTGTCATGTGTTACTAGCAACATTATTAATTTTTATTCATCTGTAACGTTTGGTTGCTTTCGAAATTTATTTCACTTGTCTGCATTAACGTGTTCAATTGATGCTATAGAAAATACCCAAATAATACTTTTTCATGGCTTACTATGACCAGTTGAAAAGTGAAAATTTGGGAAAAACATACTGAAAGATTTTTTACTTCGAAACTAACATCAGATTCTGGTCCAGAACACGCGTAAAACCCCAAATCTCATCAACATATACAGGTTGTTTTACAGACTAGCAACATTTTCGATTTGTTTTCATCTATAATATTTGGAGCTTTTTGATTTTTTTTTGTATAGAAACAAATTACCTGAAAGTTCAATTACTGCTATAGAAAATCAAATATTACTTTTTCATGGCTTGCTATGACCAGTTGAGAAGTGAATGTGTGTGTGTTTGTGTGATTGGGTGTGATGGCTTTGGGGTATACCAATTAGCCAGACTATTTTATATTTTGTTGAGAAGTGAAAAAATGAGGAAAACACATTATTAAGGACACTTCAAGCAGAAAAGTAACAACGGTTTCTTTATCAGAACACCCTGAAACCCCCATCAAAATTTACTGGGTGTCATCTGTAGCTGGAAAATTTAATAACTTATTTATCCGTAATGTTAAATTGTTTCAAAAAATTCCTTTTCCAATCAAAAAGCACCTAAAATATTTAAAATATAAAATAACGTGATATTTTACTTCCATGGCTAGATATGACCAGTTGAAAATTGAAAAATTGGGCTACACATCCTTCTATTACCGAGATAACCGATTCTGGTTCAGAATATACCGCAAAGCCTCCAGAATTCGTTGCCCGGACATGTTTCCATTTACAGATGACTTCCTATATAATTTCATGATTCGAGCAACGAGATCCGGGGCTTTTATGGAGTTCTAAACCAGAATTTGGTGTTAGCTCGGAGATAAAAAATCTTTAGTATGTTTTCATTTATGTTTCAATTTTCAACCGATCATATCTAGGCATCAAAAATTAATATTTCGTTATTTTGTACCGCATCAATTATTGAACGTTTTTGGGTACTTATGACCAGAGAAGAATTTTTTTAAATCAACTAACGCTACGGGTGAATAAGCGTTATCAATTTTGCCAGATATATATAACACCCTGTATATTTTATAATTCAAGAATTGAGGTTTAGGAACTTTAGGGTGTCCTGAACCAGAATCCACTGTTACGTTTGTGCCACAATATAGTCCTTGATGTATTTTCCTCACTTTTTCACTATTCAACTGGTCATAGCTAGCCACGAAAAAGTAATATTTGAATAGTTTCTATAGCATCATTCGAACATTCTTAAGTAATTATTGAATATGGGAAAAAAACAAATCAACCGAACATTGCGGATGAATAAAAATCAATTATATGTTAGTTACAGACGACACCCTGTACATTTTAATTAATCAAGTACTGCTATTTCGGGGTTTCAGGATGTTTTGGTTTTGGAATAGAATTTAGTGTTTTTTCTGTAATAAAAGAATCCCTAGTATGTTTTTCCCTAATTTTCACTTTTCAATTTGGTCGTAGGTAGCCACGAAAAAATAATATTTAAATATTTTCTAGAATTATTTCAACATTTTTAGGTATTTGGTGACCAAGGCAAAAAAAATCGAAAAAAATAATATTTGAATATTTTCTAGAATTATTTCAACATTTTTAGGTACTTGGTGACCAAGTCAAAAAAAATCGAAAACCAAATATTACGAATGAATAACAAATAAAAAATGTCGTTAGTTACAGATAACACCCTGTATATTCTAACGAGTTAGCACTGAGATTTGGGGGTTTTAGGGTATTCTGAAACAGAATCAGGTGTTATTTTTGCGATAAAAAAATGCCTATGATGTTTTTCCAAATTTTTCACTTTTTAAATGGTCGTAGGTAGCCATGGAAAATGGATATACGAATGGTTCATCAACCTGAAGGTAGATATTTCTGGGTACTATATGTAATAAAAAACAAATTTTGAAATCATTGTACTGTCAAGAAAATATGAGGGTGTGGCTGCTCAAAGTGGGACACACTGTATATTCTCCATGACTTTTTCACTTATTTCCTGAGTGGGTCGTCTAGCCGAATTGCAATGAATTGTAAATGAAAAATTCAAAGAGCATCGTTGTGTCTCTTCACACAATGAGATTAAACGGCAGGTAGTGGATTCTATAAATTGCTCCATTAATTTTCATTAAACTGTTTTAATGGAGTATTCTGAATCGAAATTGAAACTTTTGAAGAGCTGTAATGGAGAATTATTGCTCAACGCGCATCGTGTTCATAGATTATGAACAAACACTAAACGATGAGTTTTGGCTACAATTTTCCGAATGCACTGCATTTAGCCTTTTCGTACTTTATAATCGCCCAAATTTTTATTTGAAAGAATCAAACCTCCAATGTCAATTTTTACCGGAAAAACAATAAAGAAAATATTGTTTTCCTACGAGCGTGCGGAAAAGTAACTTTTCCGCACGATTTTTCGTTTTGAAAGTTGTACTTTTCTGTACGATTTAAAATCGTTCGGAAAAGTTACTTTTCCGCACGATTTTTACTTTTCCGTACGATTTTTACTTTTCCGCACGATTTTTGTATTTTTGAAAATTAGGATATTTAGGACTAACTAAATGATCTATGTAACTATTCTGTCTTATGAGTCATTTTGTAACATTATTATAAAAACTTGTTTATTAAAAACCTTTTTTGTATCATAAATAAGATGGACAAAAACAATCGTAGGAAGAATATTGTACCTAACTCTTACGGAAAATGTCTTTTCCGCCCTTAACGGCTTGCCCGAACTCCGCTCCGCGTCGTTTGTGCAACTGCCGTCGCGTGCGGAAAAGTACTACTTTCCGCACTTGTTAGGTAAATAACTATTTCTCGCTGCCGACACTGTAAATAGTCCATGCATGCTTAGCAACAAAACGTCATTTACATGCCTAGGGTAAGAATGACTCTGACTTTGACTTTGACAAGTAATACCTTCCAGCTTCATTTATATAAATTTTTTGGTTATGAGACTTTTCAATATTATTTTTGTCTGTTTATTCGGTAACTAAGTTACGCGCACAAGCAACTTAGAATAAAAGAGCGAAACTACATCGATGTAAAGTCTCAGTAAACACGATAACGAATCAATAATGACAGACTGCGTGTACAGTTGTTAATTTGCGTGGAACCACAGACAGAAAATAAACCATCGAGAGATCGAACCTCGAAAAAAAAAAACAGCGTGGATTGCCCTGAAATTTCTTAAGTATGTTTCTACATGGTAGCCTAGTAACTGTCCATTTTGTTTTGCAATTGTTCATAGTTTGCCCCGTATATTATACAGTCTGTCCAAGTAACCCCCCACCCTGTTTTTTTCATAAGCTATTTTTTACAAAAATGAAAAAAATCTATCTTTCAAAATTGCGGCCAGGCGCCATTTTGAAAGATTTTTTCAAATGGCATGAGGGTTGAGTGATACTTATTCGAATCGTCTTTCAATTATCTATACGACAGCCAATTTTCAACAAAAATATTGGTCCAAAACAAAATGGCGGTACATTATTTTAGAACTTTCACAAGAGGATCGTTTCGAATAAATGGCTATTGAAGAGCTTTAGTGCAATGATAAAATATTTTTTCATCTCTGCAAGAGCTTCTTTTTACTCAAAATGGCAAATGGGTGCCATATCAGAAGAAAATTCGAATAATTAGTTAATTAGTGTTATACCTCGTTTTATTGAATCTCAGCAAATATCAGAAATCATGTCCAATGTGCAATTCTGAGGGATAGAGAACATTTGTAGATATCAAAAAATATTTTTCAAAGCCATCTATTCAATGAAATCGCGTACTTATAGAAGTTTTAATATAATGTGCCGCCATTTTGTTTTGGATGAATATTTTTGTCTGAAATTTTGCAGTCGTATAGAAAATCAAAAGACAATTCAAATGAGGTATCACTCGAACCCCATGTCATTAAAAAAATCTTTTAAAATGGCGCCTGGCCGCCATTTTGAAGGGTAGACATTTTCTATAACTGTCAAAAAGTAGCTTATAGGAGGGGTTACTTTATGGACACACTGTAGATTTTAATCACGTTTTGATGATAATCGTGAATGATCGATTCACTTTACACATAAATGTCTTTACTACGACTGACGCCCTATTTTCAAGTACAAAATATACTTATTTTGGTAAGAAAATCCAATCAATATTCAGAGCTACATGTAGCTAATAGAAAAGCTGAGATAATAAAAAAATAAAACAATGCAAATACTGTTGGATGAAATGCAGTAGCTTTCTAATAAAGAGAATGAAATATTGAAAGTTATTTAATATTACCGAAAGTTCCTATTATTAGGAAACGATACAAGCGGCTTAAATTAACTTCAACTTTCGGATGAAACAATTTCAATCAACTTCGTACTTTTACAAATCCTATACTTTGCCTCAACTAAAATTCAAACGGGAGAATTCACGATTTATCAAATTGAAACAACTTTGAACTCTATGATACGGTATGATTTCAGATTCACTGAATTCATTCAGTATCTTAATTTTTCGTGACCATATTCATGGCTTACTGACTGACTTTCTGACATCTCAGAAGGAATACACCAATAAACAAAACTTCAAGCAAATTCAATCAAAACGGTTTCTGATATAATGGAGTGGCACTGAAGTTTGTTAATAAGAAGGATATAATTCGATAGTAACTACTCGAAAGTTGCATATTCTGGAAGCGATACAGGCAGCTTGAGTTGATTCAAACTTTCGCCAATATAAAACACTGGGGCTAGCTAATTTGTGATCCAGCGTTGATGATCGACATTTATTTTTCCTACGAGCATGCGGAAAAGTAACTTTTCCGCACAATTTTTCGTTTTGAAAGTTGTACTTTTCCGTACGATTTAAAATCGTTCGGAAAAGTTACTTTTTCGCACGATTTTTACTTTTCCGTACGATTTTTATTTTCCGCCCAATTTTTGTATTTTTGAAAATGATGATATTTAGGACTAACTAAATGATCTATGCAACTATTCCGTCTTATTAGTCATTTTGTAGCGTTATTATAAAAACATGTTTATTAAAAACCTTGTTTTTTCATTAATAAGATGGACAAAAACACTCGTAGGAAAAATATTGTACCTAACTCTTACGGAAAATGTCTTTTCCGCCCTTAACGCCTTGTCCGAACTCCGCTCCGCATCGTTCGTGCAACTGCCGTCGCGTGCGGAAAAGTACTACTTTCCGCACTTGTTAGGTAAATAACTATATCGTCCGTGACTAAATTTGTAGTTGAAGTAAAACATTGAATCTTCCACCTAGTAACTTAACATTGAAATTTTCTTCCATAAACTGTTCGTTTTGGTTGGACATAGACCCCAACCAAAAAAATTACTTGAGTTAAGAAGTTCTACTTTTATCAAAACTCGCCAACCATTGAATATATGAAAAAAATATCGAAAACGTATTTATTAAAAAAAATTAAGTTCCATGAATTTCGTTAAAAAATTTCTCAAGTAATTTTTCCGTACTTATAAGCAATAGTTTATAACGAGGGGGAAACTGCTAGGAAATTACAGGAATTATTCTGAAATTAGAGGACATTAGTGAAAATCATAATTGTTTAATTAAAAAAAAGCCAAAATAGTACATAACTGTATCTTCAAAGTGGTGTCGCCAGAAAAACAGGTTTCACTTATATTTTTTATATATGATCCTACCTTTTAAATTTTTAATTATTAAGTGTTCAATCTTGATACACTCAAGTTAAGGTATATACAGTGTGACCCATTTAAGATGGAAGCACCCATATAAAACTTACATTTGTCAACCGATTTGAATGATTTTGGTTTCTTTAGTCAGACATTCGAAAAGTCTCCTAGGACACCAAATTTCGTGTAGAAATCTCCATTTCCAGGGCCAACTAATCTTATTTTTCAAGGTCAAAAATCTAAAAAAATTACTAGCGATTTTTTTAGAAAAAATCTGACTACACCACTAGATTCGCGACATTCCAAATGGTATATATGTGAATTACGTTGAAATGCGTCAACCAATAAAAAAGTTATGAGGGAATGAAATTTGATAAATATGCCGTTTAATCAACCCACCAATTCAATTTCAGAACTTGCATCAAATTTCAAAATACACCATTGTATTCAGGAGATCTCGATATATCACTGGTCAAAATTTCATCGAAATCTGTTCATAAATAAGAACATCATAAGAAAATAAAATTTGAAAATGGAATTTCAGGAAAATGTTATTTTATCTCAAAATTTCTTATTTTTTTATTTATCAACAGATTTCGATGAAATTATGGTCAGTAATATTTCAAGACATCCTGAATCCAGTGGTGTAGTCAAAGTTGTAACAAAAGTTTTGAAATTGAAGTGGTGGGTTGATTAAAAGGCATATTTCTCAAATTTCATTCCCCTATAACTTTTTTATTATTCTACGCATTCAAACGTTATTTACATGTGAACCATTTGAAAATATCGCGAATCCAGTCGTGTAGTCAGATTTTTTCCAAAAAAATCGCTAGTAATTTTTTTAGAATTTTGACCTTCAAAAATAAGATTAATTGGCCCTGGAAATGCAAATTTATCCATGAAATTTGGCGTCCTAGTAGACTTTTTGAATGTCTACCTAACGAAAACAAAATCATTCTAATCGGTTGAAAAATGTAAGCTTTATATGAGTGCTTCCATCTTAAATGGGTCACACTATATGAAAGAAAGGAATCTGTTATTTAACGATGAGCTTATCAAGTTAGAAACTAGATGTCCTACCCTATACTGATGAAGGCAAGAACTCAGAAATAGATCTATAGGTGGTCCAAATGTTTCAATTAACATTTTCCATGCAACTAGCAATTGCGGAGATAGCCTTGTAGGAACACTGAATGGAAATTCATTGGAGGTAATTCAACGTTCGCCGTGGTATTAGGCAGGAAAGTAGTTGTTTTCTGATGTTTTTTCGACCCAAATATATTCCCATATTGTATGGGAAAATTGCAGTGAGCATGGTATATATTTTTAAACAATGATTATTACTATGCGCTAGGAAAATTGTTTTCTTAAAACATCTTCTACGTAATATATTCAACCTCGTATCCAAGGTATGTAATATTAAATATTATAATTAGAATCACAAATAAGACTTATTTCTGTGAACTGTTACTCTGAACCATTGAAAAGTGGTTTTTTGGTAGGTTTTCGTTGTAATGGTATGTGAAGAGGACAGTTTTCTCATATTTTTCACTTTCCGGTCACTTCCGGTTTCACCGAGAATGGCTCCGATTTTAAATTTTCAAATGGAACACACTGTAAATTGTAACATTTTTGGATTTCTAAGACAATACTGGATCAGAATGTACATTTAAAGAAGTTTTTACGCCTACTTAACTTTTTCAGAATCTCTTTTGAAATTGCATCTAGGTGGCCATGGTCGGACGTAAACTAATCTAAAGACCTCAGGTAATATTAGAAAATTACAATCGCAAAGTTTTTGTGACTAGTATGATAGATAAGACAAGTTGGCAAAATTATATTTTTGTGTCTAACTATTATTTTTCTACAACTGTCAAAAAAATGTACCTTTTTTTGTGTGGTTTGTGTGCGTAAAGTATTACAATATTTCACTATCAACATACGATTTCATTATTAAACGGAAAAGCGTAAAAAAAGTGCACTTTTTTTAACGGATGTTGCTAGGCAACCGACAGTTTCATGCAACAACAGTGACAGATCCGAATAATAACGAAATCCTGTCATAAAGCCAGTTCTCATTTTCTTTTGCAAATAATAACCTATAAATATCTGATATACAAATGTTTCACCAATTGTAAACGACTAGGTATTAACTTCATGGAATAATTTATCTGTGACGGAACTGTAGAATTTTGAGTATTTGCAAAGACCTATTGTAATTTATTCGTGAATAACCCTGTAACAGTAAATATTTTTAGCAGATGATTCCACAATAGATTTTATGAATTTCCTATTCATATTTTCGAACTAAAATCAAAATGCTCATGACAGGTCTATGTCAAAAAATAATTTTTAAAGTGTCACCGCAGAAGAAATGTTTCTCTCATATCCATCCCTGATGTGTATGCTTCTGAAAAGCCTGTTTTATTCCAATCCTATATCAATCCTCCTGAAGAGCTTGGCAAAGCGAAATAGATTTTTGTCGAACAAAATGTATTGGGGATTAAATGCGTGAGAAGCGGACCTTGCTTCAATGAAATGAACGATTTCTGTGAGTGATATTTTTTAATAACATTCTCCTATCTAATTTATTTAATGATTTTTTCAAGGAAAACTAGAAAGAATTTAAAAAGTCAGCTATCTGAATGAAAATGCAAATTTTCACTTTCAGATTTTTTCTTTCCTTTTCAGTTAGAGTCTTTTCACAATATCTATCAGATGTAGTTCAATGTCCAGCGTGGCTTGTGCCAGGGAAGTAGTTGTTTTCTGTTAGATATTACAAATGAATCACATTTTTCATTTTTCAATTTTCATGGAGAATGTTCCCCTTTTCAACATAAATACCTCCCAAGAGGTTATCTTGAACGATGGAAAATAGCGACTAAAGTTTGTCTTTCAGTCGCAGATGATTCCACAATAGATTTTATGAATTTCCTATTCATATTTTCGAACTAAAATCAAAATGCTCATGACAGGTCTATGTCAAAAAATAATTTTTAAAGTGTCACCGCAGAAGAAATGTTTCTCTCATATCCATCCCTGATGTGTATGCTTCTGAAAAGCCTGTTTTATTCCAATCCTATATCAATCCTCCTGAAGAGCTTGGCAAAGCGAAATAGATTTTTGTCGACCAAAATGTATTGGGGATTAAATGCGAGAGAAGCGGACCTTGCTTCAATGAAATGAACGATTTCTGTGAGTGATATTTTTTAATAACATTTTCCTATCTAATTTATTTAATGATTTTTTCAAGGAAAACTAGAAAGAATTTAAAAAGTCAGCTATCTGAATGAAAATGCAAATTTTCACTTTCAGATTTTTTCTTTCCTTTTCAGTTAGAGTCTTTTCACAATATCTATCAGATGTAGTTCAATGTCCAGCGTGGCTTGTGCCGGGGAAGTAGTTGTTTTCTGTTAGATATTACAAATGAATCACATTTTTCATTTTTCAATTTTCATGGAGAATGTTCCCCTTTTCAATAGATTCCTTTCTGTTATATATACCTTAACTTGAGTGTATCAAAATTGAACACTTAATAGTTAAAAGTTTAAAAGGTAGGATCATATATAAAAAATATATAAAATATAAGTGAAACCTGTTCCTCCGGCGACACCATTTAAAAATGGAGAAACGGAGCCATTTTTCGAAAAGTGATAAATATGTGAAAACTCTCCTTTTCACATACCATTTACCTGTACCAAATCTCATTTTGATAAACCTAATAGTCTAGAAGTTATGACTTGTCTAATACATTCGTTGATACCCGGTATAGAGAAAGCATAAATATCTGAAAAAAAATCAGACTGTTTTAGAAAGAAGTTGCAGAACCAAAAATTAAACCGCAAAATTTCAAATATCCTGTAAATAAATAATTCTGCTATTGCGTTGGTGGTGTTTACACATTTCAATTTCCGTTTATTTCAACTGAAAATTGAATGCCTTCAATTGTTTACACATTTTTCCGATATGGATTCAATTAATTATCAATTCAGTGACGTGGTGTTCGGAAGTTGTTTGGGGATTATGTAAACTGAATGAACAAAACTGGCTTTGATTCATAGGCTGGATATTACAGTCATGCGGTTTCGTTCACAAAATTTTCATCCTCATTCACATCCTCATTGTTGCATCATGAAGTTTTTGAATTGGTAAATGAAAACTTGTACTATAATAATCAAACCTATATGGTATATCTGGTATTTCTAGTAGGACTCCGGAATATAATAATATATGAAATATTTTCAAAAAATGTTCAATAATTTCTACAATTACAGTCCGAAAAATTTCAAGGCCTACTTCGAATTTTTTTCAAGGTCAAAAATCCAAAAAACATACCAGCGATTTTTTTAAATAAAATTTGGTGATGCCATTGGATTCACATTTTCAAGTGGTTTTTGTGAAAATTTCGTAGGAATGCGTTCATCAATGAAAAAGTTATATGGTTATAAAATTTGAAACATTTTTCAATAAATCAACCCACCACTTCAATTTCAGAACTTTTATCAGAATTCTGACAACACCACTGGATTCGAAATATATTTTGTCAGAATTTCATCGAAATCTGTAAAATAAAATGTTCCTAAAATTCCACTAATTTCAAATTTTATTATTTTATAATTTTTTTATTTGTGAACAGATTTTGATGAAATTCTGATCAAATATATTTCGAAGTATTCTGAATCCAGTGGAGTAGTCAGAATATTGATGAAAGTTCTGAAATTGAAGAGGTGGGTTGATTTATTGACATAATTTTCGAATTTCACATAAATCATTTACAAATGTCGTGAATCTAATCCTATCTAAAAAAATCGTTAGAGTGCTTTTTGGATTTTTGACCTTGAAAAAAGTTCGAAGTAGGCCTGAAATTTTTATCTTCATTTCGAATTTATGTCACTCAACTAGAAATATTGATGCTCTATCTATTGAAGGAAAAAACTTCTGAATCGGATAATAAATAACAGTTTTAGAGAGGTGGCCCGCTTTCAAATGGGTCACTCTGTATATACATATACTTGATCCAGTAACGACAGACAAACTCAAGCAAAAAAGTGAAGAATGAATTGTAGCACTCTGAAACTTGGCACATTAAAAAAATATATATTTTTTGTTGTCATTTCAGAAAATATAAGATTTATTAAAAAACGATTTCGATAGGTTGAGAGATAATTCAATTCTCTACAAGAATTATTTTTAGTGATACCTTATGAAATACTCTCGTTTTCTCAGAAAACGTGGTTAAACTCCGACGTCGCATTTCATGCTCGCGCTAACCCGTCACTGCAAGTTCAGGCAGGGCCGAAAATTAGATTTGCATAACTTTGCTAAAAATTATAGTAGAAGGAAAAGAGAAATTACATATTGTTCCTGAAGACTTCTACTTCCTCATGCAAATATAACATGTGAGTATCTGAGTACCTAAAATGTGTTTTGTCCAATTTTACATAACCCTTCTACGATATTAACGGAGGATCCGAAAGTCATGGATATTTTAGTTGATATGAAATATTTATACTGAAGCAGAAATCAATACCCTCTTTACCGGATCGAACTCTCGTAACTGACCAACGTTTTCACTTTGCACGGCCATCTTTATACGAATTTACGTTCACCACTTCGGAAAAAAATAAATCCAATTTCGGGTTCTCGTATATGTTGATCACTTCAATTTTGTGGAAATTTTGATCAAACACACCAGCACTACCTCGTCGCCACTGTTATATATTTGGATATGCAGGAATATGCCTACAAGTGATAACAATGAATAAAACAATTACTGTTTCACTATCCATATATTACTGACTGCCTCGGTTACAAGCTAGGTGTCGCATTTTGACATGGTCATGCGCAAAAGAGTTATTCTTTGTTAGGAGACCAAATAGTATATAGAGTGGATACATTACAGACTATATGCAACGATTTAAGACCAGTGAGACAAGTCGCACTTATACATGCCAAAGAAAAAACTGGATTTTACTCCTGCCTCAGTTTTCAACTCACCCATAATCCCGGCAATTTCTTCAGTAAATGTTGAAAATAATCGCTCATACACATCCTAAACAAAAAATGAAGTATGTGATTTTAAGCTTGAAGTTTGCACTTCACAATAGTGTTATTAAATATATACAGTATCATTTTAGGTATGGTGGTTTTATGAGAGCATGAGAAATAGCTTGCTATAGTGTTAAGAGGGCGCAGTAGTGCGTCTCTCTTATTTATATGGTAGTATCATATCATTGCGTTCCTTGTTGCTCGCATAGATTTCTGTCTATACCCCAGATGAAAAGTTTCCGATACTGTATATGCAAGATATGAATAAGCAATTATTTTCAACATTTACTGAAGAGAATTCCGATTTTATGGGTAAGCTGAAAATGAGGCAGGAGTAAAACAAAGTTTTTTTTGGTATGTGTAAGTGGGACCTGTCACACTACTTTAAAATTGTTGCATATAGTCCAAAGAGGGTATGGGTTGCTGCTTCAGTATAATAATTCCATATTTACTTAATTATTTATGATTTTCGGATCATCCGCAAACATCTCCGTGAAGTGCGACAAAACACATTTTAGGTACTCAAATACTCGCATATTATTTTTGCATGAGAAGGTAGGAGTCTTCAGAAACGATATGAACTTTTCCTTTTCTTTCTCCGATCATTTTCAGCAGAGTTATGACCAATCAAATATTCGGCTCCGCCAGAACTTTCAGCAGGCGGGTATACGTGAACCTGAAATTTGATGTCGACGTTCAATAATAAATAACAAGAGATCATTTTTGTGGAAAATTTAATTGTTTTTCAACTTGTTGAGTTGTTTTTCTGATAAATCATATACTTTCCATGATTACAGCAAAAATCTATTAATATATTTTTAAATAAAAAAAAAATATGTTCCACCTCTGGAATTTTGGTAAACAATTTATTTTTCGTGTTTATCATGGTTCCAACTACTAACATACCAAGTTTGGTGGTGCTACAATCGATTCTTGTCTCAAAACGTTATCGTACTGGATTAACTCTCTTAGGTTTCAGCTGACGTTCTAAATGTAGAGATTTCTTACCCGAGTTCGTTCATAATTTATTTTAATCATTTATTTATTAGTGCTATCATATTATCAAACAATAAACCATTCGTCTAGCAAAGCATTCCTAATATCGTACAAGGCGATGAGGAGAAAACAGGAAAAAAAAATTAAATTCAGCTCAGGTGGCTATGATTTGAATTTCTGGATCAACATGCGATTCTGAACAATACTTTCCCATGACTTTCACTTCTACTGTGGAGAATAAAATGATTGGATGATTTTTTATCAAAAACAAAGCATGTTTTTTCAGTTCTGGTGTTTGCAGTTCAAGTTTGGGATGGATCAGAGGTTTTTATCAAGATTTTTTTTTTTGAGAAATCAATAATAATAAAGTTTTCCCGCGAACTTCAAGCCGGACACTGTATACAGGTCAAGCTACGAAAATTATTTGACGATACGATGTTTTTCATAATGTTACTGTTTTTTCCTTGAGCTTTCGCAACTTTTTTCTATCCGAAAAGAAGTGGGCATTCAAGCCTCCTGAATTTTCACAATTTGCACGAATTTTTCGGATTTTATTTCATTAAGATTTTGTAACTTTTTTCTGAAAGTATTTTCCTCGCCCAAAACATTGGTGAAATTTTACAAATTTCTTAAATAAATGAGCGTCTTGAGGAGTTTGTAAAAGCGTTACACATCGTTTATTTCTTTTTTTCTTTTTTCTACAAACTTATTGAAACCAAAATTCAGTTTCTCTTCTGTCATCGACACAGTGTCAATTGACAGATAAAAACCCAGTCTGACTGGATGTTATTCACTAAAATCAAACTAATCATAGTGAAGTATTTGAAGCATGGAGTCGCCATGGTAGTGTTATTAAAAATTTACTTTAAAAACTATGTGAATCTGTGATAAATCTTATCATTTATCGCGCTACATATCCGTACGATAAATGTCATTTTAGCTATCTGGACGGAAAAATAAAATTATACACTGGAGGTTCCTGAATATCACGTTGCTCGGATTTTGGAGCTTTTCCACCCTTCGAGAAGTTCATTTCAACGCCAATGTAGCAGTCGTCACGAAAACTTCCAGGATAAGTTGTTTCAGTATAAAATACATCTGCTACAGATGTGCAAGATTGTTTCTATAGCTCCAGCGTTTCATGTTGGCCATGAATAATTTAAAGCGTGTTCTGTTTCTGGAGGTAATCATGAGATACTCCTACGGCGTGTGAATAATAATTTGCATGATCATTTCGAAGTTGACGAAACAATTGCGGATTCAGTTATGGATACGTAGCAGTGATTGACTAAGCTTTGGAATTTTCGCCGAAGTTTTTGATCTAATTTCGTTTTGTTATGATGAAGTTGCCCCATGAGAAACTTATAAACTGGGTTTTGGATTTACGTGGCCGTTACTTGATGGAAACTAACTAAGATTGCCGTCATTAAACCTCTCTTCAAGACCGGAGATAGATCAGAAGTATCAAATTACAGACCTATTTCTTTACTTTCGACATTAAGCAAAATTTTAGAGAAAATAATCAAGTCGAGGATGATGAATTTCATAAAGAAATATAACATTATATCAGAGAAGCAGTATGGTTTTATGGAAGGGAGATCAACACAAGATGCAATCGCAGACTTAACATCAAAGATATATTCCTCTATAGATTCCAAAGAACCTGCAATATGTATCTTCGTCGATCTCGCTAAGGCCTTTGACACCGTCAGTCACCCAGACTTACTGGAAACTCTGAAAAATATTGGTTTCAGGGGAATAGCTTATCAGCTTATGGAAAGTTATCTTGAAGGACGAGAGCAATGTGTGAAAATTGAAAATGTACTGAGTGATAAGAAAAATGTACGGTATGAAGTGCCACAGGGAACCGTTCTTGGACCCATCCCATTTTTACTATATATAAACGCACTATTTGGCCTACCTATAGAAGGAGAAATAAGTAGTTTCGCGGACGATACTGTTATTTTCTTTAGAGACAAAAACTGGTTAGATCTGAAACACAAAATTATGGAATCATTTCCTCTAGTGCTCGAGTTCTTCAGTAGTAAACTGCTCACTATTAATCTGAAGAAAACTGTATATTTACCTTTCACGAGTTATGAATCGAATCTTCCTCCATGTAATGAAATAGAATTCCATTATCAGGGTGAAATGATACAAATAGATTACGACAAAACAGTAAAATTTTTGCGAGTTCATCTAGACAGCAACTTGAAATGTAATATTCATATTAATAACATAATCAAAAAACTGAGATATTATTTGTCAAAATTTCGTTATTTGAAAAAATTCTTTGATATAAAACACCTTAAAATAATGTATTATGCTCTGATACAAACCCATCTCCACTATGGAATCATAGCTTGGGGTGGAGCAACAAATTTTCATATGAGGCATCTGATCACGATACAAAAGTGGCTTCTGAAAATAATTATGGGAAAGGAATTCAGATACTCCAGTGATGAATTGTACAGAGATGCAGGAGTATTGGACATTCATCAAATATTTGTTTTGGCTCTTGTGACACATCAAAAAAGGAACTTAGCCAGAGTTAAACATGGCGATCACAATTACTCTACAAGACATAAAGAAAATGCCTTAAACGTACCTCGCATGTTGAAGACAACAGGGCAAAGGTGCCACGTATACCTTGCCCCAAAAATTTATAATTTGATACCAAGAGATTTGAAAACACTCAATTCCTCAACCCTGTTCAAGTCAAAACTTAAGAGATGGCTTATACAAAAACCTCGGATAGAGATACAGAGCATGATTGATTTGAAAAATAATTATTAGAGTTGCATGAACGTAATAAGGATATGGGATGAGTTTTTCTTTTATTCATATTCATATATATTCCATCTACTTTAGATTTTTTACATTTTTACATTTTATACATCTTACTTTTTTTATATTTTCTACATTCTACTTTTTTTAACATTTTATGTTTTTTAAAACTTAAAATTTTATACACTTATAACAGTACAACATATTTATATACTTTAATTTTCAAAATCATTATATTTTATCCCTTTGATATTTAATGTGAATATTGTGAATACGTCAGTAATACCCACGCACAGGTTTTCCTTTGTGGGTTAGGTGAATTTGTTCAGATCATTTAACTGTTACCAACACTTATGTACTCATATTTATTTCTGAATAAAATTATTATTATTATTATTATTAAAATTAAATCCATAGTTATGACACTAAGGTAAAAAACGATTAAAAGGACACCGCACACTTTTATAGGGAAAGTGGCTTCCTGTCGAATTGGCTGAATTTTTGATATGTTGTAGTCCAAGTCATTCCAAATAAAAAGTCCATGGGCATATCTTTTTCTATGGGCTAGTTTTGACGCTAGAGGGCGTTCTAAAATTACTATTATTTCTGTTGTGCATAAAAGTGGTCAAAAGGTCATTTTTTCAAACTAAACCCCCTGTATATTACTCGATAAATTGAAAGATGATGAAAAATGCTTCAAGATGACATGTCATGTCCTTATACCTAAATCATAAAGTTTTCTTAATAAACCCGTTTTTGTGGAAAACAATATTTTTAAAGAATTTGATTTTAGGTAGCCGTGGAAATATCAAACATTTGACAGTGATGACTTTTGTAAGTTATTCACAAATAGTTATTGACGGTATTTCAAAATGAATGCAAATATCGATTATTCAAACAAAGCAAATCATTGCCAGAATTTGCAGAAAATTCAACTAAATGTATTCTGAATAAAATTGTTTCATTAACTATGTACCAAAAATCAATTTTTTATCTCACATTTCTAGGTAAAAAGTTTTTCTGGGCTATAACATGTGAAAGTACAGAAAATAACAGAATCAGGAGGAATAGAAACAACAAAATTGTATACAAAATATTACATTTTTACAATGAATGCTGGAAATGTTATCCATTACAGTCTAAACATTTTAAAATATTCATTTTCTACATTCATTCAACAAAACTTTATTGGCCTATATTCACTGGAAAAAGAAGTTCTTTATTGCACTAGTGCAATAAAGTTTTTATTGTACTCATCTGTCATTCAACCTCAACGTGCTGTCATCATGACACACATAAACATTCAAACCCGCTACATATTTAGCAGATAGTAATTCTGTGACATTATCAATACGTTTTAAACAGTTACATATTTTATATTATTTTGTATTGTTAGCAGCCAGAGCTAAACAAACAATGGGTCTAATGAATAAACCTTAAGCAAATGCTTTTACTTAGATTTCTTGAAACAGACCTATCTATTTTATTAACTAATGAGAGAGATAAACCTATAGTAAAAGCTTTTGCTAGTTTTTATTCATAACACCCAATGTCTTCCCGAGAAAAACTTCATATTCAAAACTGATCCACTTTGTTATAAACCGTCTACCTGCATAGAGCAAACTGTCTGTACTATGACCACACCTCGTGATAACATACGGGCTCAAGGCTACTATGATTTTGATTTTCATAATGCAACTGTGGTTATAGAAACGTCGGTCAAAAATTAATTCTGACAATTACAGAATTGAAAGTTTTAAAATGAGTATTATTAATGGAAAAATACATGATAGTGATCTGTTTCAATGCAAATCGATAGCAATAATTAATTATTTAAGTTGCGCTTTTCGTTTCCCTACACGTAGTGTTGCACCTTAATGAATCATTTTTTGCTTTTTGGATGAACGTAGAAAAAAATGTATGCCACTCGTGCAAAAAATGTTGTATGCAACTCGTGCAAAAATTGTTTATTGCACTCGACGTATTTTTGCTCTTGTTGCATAAATAACTATTTGCACGCGACTTGTTACACCGCACTATTCGCCGTCGCAGTTCTTCTTTGGTAGGCAGTGGCGTACTGTATACCCCTTCTCTTAAAACATTCCATGAAAAAAGTCAAGTGGCGTGAGATCGGGTGTTCTCGGTGGCCAATCCTACGGCCCTAAACGCCCAAACCAACAATCGCCAAAAATTTCGTAAATTTTCTGGATACATCCTGGGTGGAATGAGCTGACGATCTGTCCAGTTGAAACCACGAATTCCTATATTCCTCTGAAAGCAAATGTTTGAGAAAATTGGTAACAGTCGTCCGTAATATTTGGAAATTTCTCTCATCATTTAGTGTGTCACTATAAATAAAAAAGCTCTTCAAAATACATTTGACTTTTTGGTCAAATTTTTCTTGAAAATCCATATCAGATCTGCCCAAAAAGGTTTATTCCTTCTATTAAAAATTCCATCCCTCGTAAATTTTTATTCGTCGCTCCAAATTATTTTTGATGAAAGTTCCTGATCATCCTGTATGTATTAAAAGGCATTAACAAAAATGCACCCTACGTTCAAAGTATTCTGCTTTGAGAGCTTGAACTTTGGTAAATTTATACGGATGGAACTGCGAATGGAAGCTTCTGGATATGCATAAAAATATGCCAAAATGTTAACAATATTGTCCTCATTTAAAGTATCAGGTTTTGGTTATGTTGGAGGCACTTTTAACTTTGAGTCATAGTTAATGAAATTAGTTTGTAATGTTACAAAGTTCCTCTCGTTTATTTGTGTTAATTAAGTATACATTATTTGGCAGAATTTTCTGCAAGTTCTGGCATGCTGTATATTTTTCAGGAAAATTCACAACTACATTTCCTTTGGTACACACTGAAATCTACTAGGTACCAAAACCTATATTTAGGGTAACTGAAACTTTTCAATCTATTATGACTATTCCCTAACTTTTCATTATTTCGTAATCAGTTTCCACTGAATGAAGAATCCGATTCGAAGAAGTTACACGAAGTTTAGAGTGGAAAATCAATGAAATCGTAAGCACTAATTGACAGGTGGATAACTTCCTGGAAAGTTTGGAACGGTAGACATACCTATTCCCCCAGTAATACTATACGAGGTAGAAAATGAGACAAATTCCTCTTTTGCAAATTTCTACTCCAGTACGAACAGTGGCTGAAATCTAAAACATTTGAATCTTTAATAGTTATTTATGCAACAAGTGCAAAAAGTAAGTGTTTATTGCACTCGACGTGAAATTGTCCGACGAGGCCGTTAGGCCGAGTTGTACACGTTGAGTTCAATAAACAATTTTTGTACGAGTTACATACATTTTTTTATGTTCATGCAAAAAGCAAAAAATGATTTATCAAGGTACGGCACTAGGTGTTGGAAAATGAAAAGCGCAACTTAAATAATTGATTATTACTATCGATTTGCATTGAAACAGATCACTATCATCTATTTTCCATTAATTATACTCATTTTAAAACTTTCAATTCTGTAATTGTCGCGTCCCGCTTTAGTGTGATGTCTTTATTGTTCCTTTTTTATTCTTTATTATTTAACATTTATCTATCAGACTGAATACGTTTTAGTCCGAATCAATCTTCATTTAATTTCGCATTATCGACCCTACTTTTCTTGGTACACCCTATACCTTCACACTCCCACAAAAACCCATAGCCAGATCGAGCCAATACGTCGAGTAGTACCACGGAAGAAAAAACGTATATATGACATTACCAATTCACCACCAGCATTGTTGCTATCACGCTATCATCCATCAACGCGAACACCAATTTTTCGTGTGAACATTTCAAAAGGGGAAGTGCAGTTCAGCTCTTGACTTCAACCTGCATCAGTCGGCCGACTAAGGACTCCACGAAGACGGACTACGGCAATACATGAGGTAAGATCTGCGCTCGGTTAATGTTTGTGTCATTCTCATTTTTTCCAATTCCTCATACAGTGCATTTTTCTCCCTTTAGTTCATTACCCGTTATCAACCTATGATTTATTCAAAGGCATAACTCCACACCAGTAATTGTCAGAAATAATTTTTGACTGACATTTCTATAACCACAGTTGCATTATAAAAATCAAAATCATAGTAGCCGTGAGAGCGTATGTTATCACGAGGTGTGGTCACAGTACATACAGACAGTTTGCTCTATGCAGGTAGACGGTTTAGAACAAAACGTATCAGTTTTGATTATGGAGTTTTTCTCGGGAAGGCATTGTTTGTTTAGCTCTGGCTGCTAAATTAATACAACATAAAATAAAATATGTAACTGTTTAAAACGTATTGACAATTTCACAGAATATTTGCCAAATATGTAGTGGGTTTGAACATTTATGTTTGTCATGATGACAGCACGTTGAAGTTGAATGACAGATGAGTGCAATAAAAACTTTATTGCACTAGTGCAATAAGGAACATCTTTTTGCTTTTTGCATGAATGTAGAAAAATATTATTATGACTTCAATAGAAAAAAGTATATTAAACAACAAGTTTTAAAAAAGCAATGTTTTACTAAGTGTATAGCTCTTGAGCGAGCACAGCGAGCGATTAACTCAAAAGCTATACGAGTTTAATAAAACTGCGTTTTTTACGAGGTTTGTTTATACTATTTTTTTGGATTTTGTGATAGTATTTATAAACAAATAATCATAGATATAAAACAATTACAATTTAAGAGAAATTCATAATAGGTATACCTGTGTAGAATTTCCTTAACCTAGTAACCTGATGCGGTTTGTTTATTTCCAATTTCAAATGAACAATTTTCAGTACTGATAACCCAAGGACATTGATAATTATAGCAGATTCCGAAAGACGCTTGTTGATTGGAAACACACTGAACTCGAAGGCGGAGGTCGGTGGAGGTCTGTTTCCTATAAGCATCAAGCTTAGTTATTTTTTTGATTTTTGTTCGAAAATATAAATCTGTTGTGGAATCATCTGCGGCTGAAAGACAAACTTTATTCGCTATTTTCCATCGTTCAAGATAACCTCTTGGTATTCATGTGCATTCTCCATGAAAACTGAAAAATCAAAAATAAGTTTTTTTTTGTAATATCCTACAAAAAACAACTACTTCCCTGGCTAAATCCACACTGGACATTGAACTACATCTGATAGATATTGTGAAAAGACTCTAACTGAAAACGAAAGAAAAAAATCCGAAAGTGAAAATTCGCATTTTCATTCAGATAGTTGATTTTTTTAATTATCTCTTGTTTTCAATGAAAATTCTTTAAATAAATGAGATAGGGAGAATGTAATTAAAAAGTATCACTCACAGAAATCGTTCATTTCATTGAAGCAAGATTCGCTTCTCTCGCATTATATTCCCAATACATTTTGGTCGACGAAAATCTATTTCGCTTTGCCAAGCTCATCAGGGAGATTGAAAGTATTGGAAAGCAGGCTCTTCAGAAGCAATTATACACATCAAGGATGGAAATGATGGAAATATTTCTTCTGCGCTAATACTTTGAAAGTAATTTTTTTTAGTTGTTATAATTATCAATGTACGTGGGTTATTCGGATAGAAAATGTTTTGCTAACCGATACTTTTTAACATTGCAATACTTAGTCTTTAAATGCTTTCAATACAAATTTGTTATTGTTAATATTATATTTTGATGTGATTTACTAAGTAATTTATTAAGTAATTTCATTAATTCAAATTGAATCAAAATAATTACTTTCTGGACCTGAAATATGTTATATGTATCTTGTTACGGCGAGTATTTTATCACTTAGTGAGTTTGACTGTGACCTTTTCGTGTATGTAGAAAAATTTTTAAATAAAATTTTGGTATATACAGAACTGAAGCTTGGTTTTGGCTTCAAATACATTCGAAACGCATTATAAAACCGTTTCAAAACCGTTTCAAAAGAGTGTTTTAAGTACTTTATAACATTTAAATGGTTTTTGTATAACAACTTGAATTCCTGCGTTAAAAAGTTTTTCTTAACGGTTTATTACAATCTGTATGCTTTATGATATAAGTATGAAATTGTTTTAAAGTCTACCTATAAAGGTGTCGCTTACTCGGATATAAATAGTTTAGAAGTCAAAATAGTTGTAGTTGAAATGCTATATAAAACATTTTTATAATAACCGTTTAATTAAAAAAAAAAATTCTATAAAACTGTTTTATTGGACAGTACTATGCCGTAAAGTGACAGTTCTGTGTAATAAAATGCCACTTGTTTAAACGATTTTGAATCAAGTATCAGTCAAAATGCAAAAAACATAATTTTTTGTACTTTCGTTTCAATATGGCGACTTTTTTTTACATTTCGAATGTTAAAATAAGTCATATTTGCACAAATGTGAATATGAGATTTCATATCGATGCATGTGCGAATATGAAAATCGTTGGTTCAGATTTATTCGGGGATACATTCACAATTACCTTTCTGCAGCAGCTTAAATATCATTAGGAGTATTTTCGGTACCTATCAAAATCACTCCTTTTCTTTCTCTGCAGATTCTGGGAAAATAAATAACCAAAATTTAATGAATTTGATCGAAAGGCAGTCTGATACATAATTTAATCGTGAGAAAGAATTGTGTTACGAAACTCAATGTGAATGTAGCTGTTGCCCTATGGTCGTATTCAGTGTAGTTTATCATATTAAATGAATGAAGATTCCTACGAAATTACAAAAGGACTTGTATAGAACACATTGCAAAATGGCGAGTTTTTTGCACACGACATGTTGCAAAAAATACGCTCCTTGTGCAACTTGTTATACAGGGTGTTTCTTAACTACGGTTCCTAACTGCAGGGGGTGATTTGTCAGGTTATTTTAAAAGAAATGTTCCTATGAACATATGTCCGGAGTTGCTTCGATTCTGAGATACAGGGTGTTGAAATTAAAGAAAAAAACGGTAATTATAAAATATCATAAATATCCTATAACCGATTTGGTTGAAATTTTGTACATTTATTTGAACTAATAAGGTGCTCATTTAGCCTTAACTATAGATTGAAATTATTATGGCCAGTGGCGTCTCAGTGGGCACCACAGCCAACAATATTGTAAAAAAAGTACGCCACTGACTTTTTTTTCGTAGATTTCATGCACCAAAATTATGATGTACTTGGCTTCAAAAAGTAGTCATAGAAAGAATATACAATCAGACTTCCATTTAAATATCACCACTCAATAAAATAATCGAAGAATTCAGCATACGAAATTTTGAGATTAGGGTGATTTAAATACAAAAAAAACAAACATATTCCGGCATTTCATTTCGTTTATTTCTATTGAATCACCCGATAGATTTCTCCAAATTGATATAGGTTCAGAAATTGTAGAAAAATAACTATTTTCGAAAGCTGCATTAAAACTATTATAAGGGTGGATTTATATACAGCACAAATTTACACTAAACTCCAACTTGAATTGAACTTCAACAAGAAAAAATTAAACTATGGTTTGTATGGCATTTATGCAAAAAATTAAGACAAATTACGCATGGGGAATATGTGTTTGGTATAGATCTTTTAACCTATCCGTTTAGCTGTTCAGTCCGCGGAATTCAAAATATGCACCAAAAATTGCGCAGTAGTGTCAATAATTAACATTTACACTAGAAAGATGAAAGTTGGCCAACTATTGATTTAAATTTAGTTTTAATTTCCATGCATAAAATGAACTATGTCAAATGAGTGGTTTATCTTCTCAGTTGAAGTTGAAGCGTAAATGTTAATTCCAGTTTACCTAGTGTAAATTTGTGTTGCATAATCCACCCTTAGAATAAAAAATTAATAAATAAGTGTGTCATTGTTAATTGACATTTCGTGTTTGACCCAAAATGAACGATCTAGGGAAAATTGTTTGCATGACTATCCTAACGGTAGCAACGTAATAAATAATTAACAGGGCGCAAAAGTCTCGTTTGTTGTAGAACATTAGTAATTTACGTAACAAGTCCGGAAAACACTGTTTTTTTTGGACGAGTGGACAAGATTCTAGGACGAGCGTAGCGAGTCCTGGAAGTCTGCGAGTACAAAAAAACTGTTTTCGGACGTGTTGCGTACACAATTTTTTCGGTAACCGTGTGGAATAACAAATCGAGATACATTTATTTTTTATATTTCTTTGTAGAAGAAAATTTCGAATATTTTAATTCTTATTTGTATTAAATATCGAAATGCGAACAGAAGATAAGTACTAACAGAAACATTCAAATTCTTATTTATATGAATATTTATATTGAAATTCGGGCATTTACCGGACTAGTCCGGAAAGTACGTACTTCCCGGACTAGTCCGGGAAGTGATACTCTCTCAAAGAAAAATCGTCCGGGAAGTAGGTACTTCCCGGACGGTTTCCGTTATAATAATATGTGGACAGATTATTTGTGGATTCAGTAATCAATATTCTCTTGGAACTGCGCCACTGTATGAATTGGGTATGAGCAACTTCGTACTTTCTTGGCGATTTATGGGTATACGATTGATTGTGAAACCGCACTTCGTGCTGCTTCCAATACTTTTTTTGGTAAATGCTCATCTCCACTTTCAGAGCTCATTTCTAATTGAATACTTAAGAGCAATTATTTATATCTGTGACACTATCAATTGTTATTTATTACGTCGCTACAGTTACGATAGTCATGAAAACAATACCATCTCGATCGTCTTGATTCAAAACACAAAATGTCAATTAACAATGACTAATACGTGTTTATTAATTTTTTCGAAAAGTGACTCAGTTAGAGAAGTGGCTCTTTTTTGTAACTCAGCTGCAAAAAACTTTTATGTTCTAGAACGCAAAATACGTACATTTATTTTTCTCTGTGTAATATTTCCATTTAGTAGAAAAGTAGGCAACTATCTTGAACGCATTCAATTCAGTTTTCTTGTGGCATTAAGTACCTCTTGGAATGTCATCTTCACTTCTGCGATTGGTATCTCTGTAATTACAGACTGCACCATCTCCCACATTTTCCTAAATTCCCGCAAATTTTCTCCCAGCCTCATTCTCTAATGACGGCAAATACTAGTCTTGGATAATCTGGATTACGCCGGATCCATTTTCCCTTCTTATTTGAAAAAATAAAAGAAATGGAACGGGAAATTCGCCTACCATCACGTGAAAGAGTTTCAGTAAATTGTGGAGTAAGCTAAACTCAGAGTCGGCGTTGGAAGGGAGAGAAAGCTACGATTGTATCAAGTTCAAATTTTGTCAAACCAAGCCAATTCTAATAGAATTTGTTAAAGATCTCATAGAATTGAGAACAGATACAAATAAGTTTCTGGAAGATACCCAAGTAGCAATTCAACGTTGCGGCAACGTGTTCGAAAAAGTTGTGCAACCAAACATAAGTTGCGTTACCGACGTCAACACAACGTTGTCACAACCCTGTTTTACACCAATTTGGTCAATCATTTTTGGGTTTTTACAACGTGTCTGATGCAACTGTAGGTAGCAGTTGGTCGTTTCCTAAACGTTGCTGAATTTACTTAAGAACAACTGCACACCAGCGCCCACTCAAGCAGCAATTACAGTTTATTTTCTATGGTGTTCAGAAAATAGTTGATTTATCAGCCAAATAATTAATGATGGCCAAAATGGACACTAAGAAAAAACTTTCTGGCAACTACTACCGCAAGTTAATATCGAAATATTTCATGCTCAATCTTACCGAAAAATAACGATTACGAAACATAAATTGCCAACGCATTACATTTTACTGTCGTGGGCTTTCAATCTGTTGCGAAGTTTTCAAATGTCAAAAATAAGAAATATATATATATATATAAACAATTTTCAATGTTGATATCGATTCAAGCGTGAACTGAATACGGAATACCTATGAATTATTTCTAGAAAACTAAAATGAGGCTTTAAAATCCTTTGTAAATGTTTGTTTTACATCCCAAGTTTTGATGGCCGACCTTGTTTCCAAATAGAATTACACATCCGATATGGCGTAGGAGTATACAAGTCGTCAACGCGACCTTGGTTCTCAGGTAACTAAAAATATACTAATTTTTAACGTTAGTCTGCCATACGACCAACTTTATACCCGAAGCGCGACTGGAGTTGCTTATCGGACCAAAAACTGAACTAATTCCAACTAACGAATACATTCCGCTCCACATTTTGTAACTCGTCTCTTTCGCGTTTTTTCCTCAGTTCTTCCTAATTATTAAACTGTTGTACATGGTCATAATCAAGTTGTTTCTCCTGGCTATAATACAGTTGTTCCTCTGAAAAAGTAGTTGCTTTCCTCAATATCTCTCTATTCAGGTTGGCACTTGTTCCTAAAGAAATTAAACTTAAGATTTCCAAACTGCCTGTCTTCATGTTAGCTTTTGCCCGTGAAGTTTCTTCACGACTTTTTTTTGCCTGTAACAGAAGACAGTGAATTAGTAAGCACTTTTCATTTCGATTCGAAAGTTAGGTTAGGATCATTCTACTCCTTTTTCCTTTACTATAAATACATTTTCTGTCAAACAATTTAACAAACAATGCTTCTTGTCACTGAATTAAAAAATATATAATAAATTGGGTATAATTATTATCTAAATTTGGCCTACACGTCCTCTGCAGTAAATATTTGAAGGACGGTTAGTTGTGAAAACGTTTTCAATTTAACTGTAACATTACCCACTGCTTAGCTGAATCTTACAAGGTCGCTTTACTGTCGGGAAAATGTTTAAAATAACTAAAGTTGTCACTTAAACGTTTTTAGAACGTTATTCCCATTCCCAGAATATTTACTACTTGTAGTCGGTTGAGTAAACGTTATGACAACGTCGTAGCTTGACTGATATCATGCTCAACGTTAAAACAACGTTGACCGGTGGTTTAGAGAGCGTCGTTTCATAAATGACTAATTTCTACACCAACTACAACGTTAATTTTGGTGTATTATGTGGTTGTAGTCGCCAAAATGCTACTTGGGTATGGTCTATAAAAATGTACGATTATTTCATAATTTAGTAAATTTGTATTGAACAGGGTCCCTGGCGAGAAAGTTTTTGGGGAAGTTTTGATTTCTTCCATTTCATATGTTTTTTGGATTGCTGAATCCGAATCTGAAGTTTGCTAACAAAATTTCTTGACGGAACATTAACAAAAATGCCAAAGAATGGTAAAAAATCCATTTTTTTGTAGTTTTTCTCTTCTAACTCGAAAACTATCATTTTTTCGTGGATAACTTTTCCACTCAAAATTAAGGTTTATAAAATTTCCTACAAATTCCACTGTTCAAGTTTTTTTCCGGCAAACAGTTCGGGCTCAGACGCCAAATAAAAATTGGCGTATTTCTACTGAGTCAGCAAACACCCACTTTTTTTCGTTTGGTTATAGCCCCCAATTTGTTCCGCACATTATACTGCACAGATTGAAGGCTACTGTACTTTTTTATAACTTTTTATAGGTGTTGGTTCCAAGTTGACTTATGGTCGAAGATTACTTCTAAGTATTTTGCCTCTTGGGCAAATGGAATTTCTATCCCATTCAGTACAGGTGACCTAAGTCCATCCAGTACTCTTTTTTGGGACTACGCTGGTTTCATGAGGGTTCACTGTCAGCTCCTTCTCTCCACAACACCTGTTGATCATATCTAGGGCTGACTGTGTAAGCTCCGAGACTGCCCTTGCAAATTTGCCTTTTGCAATAATCGCGAGGTCATCGGCATATCCTAGGCAATGAAAGCCTCTGGATGATAGACTTTCATTTAATTTGTCCATGAGGATGGCCCAAAGTAGGGGTGATAGCACCCCTCCCTGTGGACATCCCCTGTGTACTCGTAGGTAATACAACAAGTGTATTGGTGATTATCGAAATAAAAATTCCTTTGACTTTGAGAAACAAATTATGTTGCTTGGCAACCACACGAGCGCGAAGCAACATAATTTGTTTCGAAAAAAAGATGGAATTTATGATAATCATCGGTACACGAGTTGTATTTGTTAAGACTATTCTATGAATGAAATCAAAACCAATTTTATTTATTAATAATGTTAATATTGAAAGTACAGTTAGTGCTGTTGAATATTTTGACGCAATTCATATCGAGTTGGTATTTCAAACTTCCCGCTATTTCAGTGACCATTCACAGGGCGCGTCTTTCGTTGGTTGTCTTTAGGTTTGTTCGCGTTCATAAAACAAACAGTCTCTGAAACCATCGGATTCATGCGCAGTTTCACAGAACTGTACGCATTCTTTGAATTCTGTGGGACTACGCATGCTTGTGACTGTTTCGGGTTTCGGACAGTTTATTTTGTGAACGCGTCGAACGCAAACAAGCCTATTAAATTGTTTAGTTCATTGGTAGATAGATAGTGACTCATCGTTCATTTTCATGCTTTTACGGGAATTGAAAGGGCGGAGTTTTGGTTTACGTGTATGCAAAATTTGTCGAAAAGTTGATATGAACGAAAAGTGAAGAGTATCATTGTTATGGTCAAAGTTTGGTGTTGTGTCAAAAATTTGTCGAAAATTGAGAAGTTGATATGAATTAATAGTTAAAGCTCATCATGGTTTGGGTCAAAGTTCGGTGTTGTGTCATTATACCAACTTGCTGGTGGGGTAAGTTTGTTTTATAAAACAACCAATGACGAAGCGAACTACAAAGGTATCTAATAGCCAATCAAGTGCCGAACTACAAAATCGAAAACGCTGTCTTCAATTATCAATATGAAAATTTCCACCAATTCCGCCGATTGCTGATGAAATGACCCTGTTTTTCAAGTTATCGTTTATCCATTGACACAGTAGGAGATAAACCCCTTTTTACTAGAGCGTTGGCTATAGACTCGTACCTACTCGTACAACATGGTAGGTTTCTTAATCGAAGACGCACTTGAAATGTATATTTTTCTTAATGGTCGTAGAAAAAAAAGTTTTCATGAACATATGTCCGGAGTTGCTACGTTTCTGAGATAGATAGGCGTTTTTTTTTAAAAACTCCAACGTCGTGTATCTCAGAAACGAATCAACTCCGGACATACCGGGTAACCACGAGGTGAGGTACGCCCCCCAATTTTTCTATAGTTCCGAACGTACAGATTTCAAATTTGGTATGTCGCTATAGTACTTGAAGACACATATTTTGACCCCTCTACTGAAAATTCACCATTTCCTGTTTAACCGGAAGTGACCCCAAACTTCTTTTTTCAAGTGACACCATGTACATATTTTCACTATCCGAAAGAGGACGCAATTTGTTATAATACTGTTTCAAAATTGAAAATCGGTCGAAAAATGGCGGAGACACAGTTGATTGTTCAGTCAAACAAAGTTGGCCATGAAATTCAAACTTAAATCATCACAACTGACAAACGATATCAGAAGTTATCAGAGGAGGCTTCGAAGTGCGATACAGTTGAAAACTGAGTTTCTCGTGTAAAATTAGATATTCTTCAACGAAGACGGCCATGAACATAAAAAGCGAAACAAAAAAACAGCATTGTTTAAATAAGTAGAACAAACTTTGACTTCGTTGGAATAATATGAGCTTTTGTATATTGCTTTCTTCATTATGTTCTAAGCCGCCTACGTTGAAGAACTTTCAATTTTAGGAATATTCATCATCAAACGTGACTGCATCGTCGTTTCCTTCAGAAATTCTCCAAAACTTTTCACACGATTAAACTGATAATTTATGATTTTTTATCATGACAAATTCAAAAGTACATGTTCCTATTTGAGAAATGGCAGTTGTGAGCATGTCTTTATGGATACCATTCCGTTTTTAAGTAAATTTTTGATAATTGTAGGAATATATGAGAGCTGAAATTACATGAGAACCTCAGTTTTCAACTGTTTCGCAGCTTCCTCGGGTAACTTCTGATGTCGTTTGTCAATTGTGATGATTTAAGTTTGAGCTTCATGGCTAACTTTGTTCGATTGAACAATCAACTGTATCTCCGCCATTTTCCAACTGATTGGTCACTCGGTATGTTCATAGGAACATTTTTCTTTAAACGGCCACTCTCTGTAGTTTCATACCGTAGTAAGGAAACACGAGGAAACACATAAAAAACATTTCAGATTTTTTTTATTTGGAAAAATTTCCCCGAAACAAAAAGTCACAGAGGCAAACTAAGTCCAATGAAGCCATACAGAAAGTTTGCAGAGAGTATCTCTCAGTAAAATTTTTGCCGATGGGCACTCTATAACTATATTATTTGATCAAACAAACATGGGCCATACATGATATCAGTAAAATTGAGAATTAACCCCCATCGTCGTTTAGAAATAACCACCCCTTTCGTATTTTGTTACGCCACTGTCCGAATCATCGCCTCTGATAGTTACGTGTTTGTTGAGTCTGCCTCTGGTTTCCGGATAATGGGAATTAAAGTTAATGGCTCGGTACTTTTCGCGGCTATTACGTGATTATTGATCAAATAAACGAGACTCAAATCGGAGTTGGTTAACAATTGAAAGGAGTTGCTGAAGGAGCCCCGGAATAAATTGGAATTTTACCGAATGATTTCCTTAATCCGGTGAAGATCCAGGTTCATTTCCATTGAACAATGGAATTACGAGAAGCCTCATTATTCTTGTGCTTCTCTTACCAAAAATGGTCGGTATGACCAACATTAAAGGTTCATTATTTGGTTAAATCATATTAACAAAGTTTCACAAGTTCTGCGATGGTATTGACATGCATATTTTCTTTTTTTTATATGTACTATTTACAGTGAGGTCCTAAAGTAATGGATAAATGGATAAATTAATTTTCTACGTTATTGGCTATTTTCAAGGAAAACCCTGAAACACTTCGATTCATTTTTTTAAAAAGACACTCTGTAATATGAACAAATCGCCTACTTTCCTCCTCCATCATAGTGACAGCCCCAATTTTTTTGAATGGAATAGGGGTCAAGTGATGCCTCATTTTGAAGGGTATTCAGTTATCTATACAGCCACGCCTATTTTTTGAATTTCGTTCATGCGTCATACTGAAAATAATTTTCAAAATGTCAGAAAGTATCATATACAGTGTGTCCATAAAGTAACCCTTCCACCCTGTTAACTTTTGAACGGAGTGGAATTTTCTTGTGAATTTTTTTTTGGTGAAATTGTACGTTATGAACTATTTTTTGACAGTAATAAAAAATGTCCCTACAAAATGGCGACCAGGCGCCATTTTGAATTTTTTAAATGGCATGTGATACCTCATTCGAATTGTCTCTTGATTTTCTATATTACTGCAAAATTTCAGACAAAAATCTTCATCCAAAACAAAATGGCGGCACATAATGTTAGAACTTTTTATACGCGATTTCTTTGAATAAATGGCTTTAAACGAGCTTAATTGAAATGAAAAAATATTTTTTGATATCTACAAGTGTTCTCTGTCCCTCAGAATCGCATATGAGACATGATTCCTGAGATTTGCTGAGATTCAATAAAACGAGGTATTATACTACTTATCTACTTATAATTTTTTTCTAATATGGCACCCATCTGCCATTTTGAGTGACAAGAAGCTTTTGCAGAAACGAAAAAATATTTTATCATTGCACTAAAGCTCTTTAATAACAATTTATTCGAAAGGATCCTCTTGTGAGAGTTCTAAAATAATGTACCGCCATTTTGTTTTGGACCAATATTTTTGTTTGAAATTTTGCTGTCGAGTAGAGAATTGAAAGACGAATCGAATGAGGTATCACTCGCCCCCATGCCATTTAAAAAATATTTCAACATGGCGCCTGGCTGCCATTTTGAAAGATAGAATTTGTATATCATTGTCAAAAAGTATCTTATGAACTACTATTTAACCAAACAAACATTCAAAGAAAAATTCCACTCCGTTCAAAAGTTAACAGGGGGAGTTACTTTATGGACAGACTGTATATTACAACAACTTACAGTTGATGTCCTGACTGCCAAACGCAGTTTGCCACAGAGACACAGGATACCTATTAATAATAAATGCCTAAAAAAAATTAAAGTTGAATAATGGGGTATGAAACAAAGCTAACAAAAGTTATTATATAAATGATTATTCGGAATGGCCATCGAGTCCTTGATTACTGAAATAACGATTTTCTTCATCAATTATTTGATTAGCTTAAAATGTTTGGTATTTTCAAATAGTCCCCCCACACTGTTATGCAATATCTCACTAGTTTCCTATTAGACATGTTATAATCCAGTAAAGACAGACAAACTCGAGCAAAAAGTGAAGAATGAATTGTAGCACTCTATTAGAAAAAAAATTGTTTACCAAAAAATCAAGAGGGAACCTAAAAAAGGTTTCATTAAAAAAAATATAATTTTTTTTGTTGTTATTTCAGAAAATGTAAGATTTATCAAAAAATTATTTCGATAGGTTAAGAGATATTTCAAGAATGATAATCAGTTATACCTTATGACATACGGTCGTTTTCTCAAAAAATGTGGTTTAACGCCTACGTCACATTTAATTCTCGCCCTAACCCGCCACTGCAAGTTCAGGCAGGGCCGAAAATTAGATTTGTCATAACTTTGCTAAAAACTATAGTAGAAGGAAAAGAAAAAGTGCATATCGTTCCTGAAGACTTCTTCTTCCTCATGCAAATATAACATGTGAGTATCTGAGTACCTAAACTGGGTTTTGTCCCACTTCACATAACCCTTCTACGATATTTACGGATGATCCGAAAGTCATTGATATTTTAGTTGATATGAAATAATTATACTGGAGCAGGAATCAGTACCCTCTTTGGACCATATGCAACGATTTAAGGCTAGTGAGACAAGTCTCACTTATACATGTCGAAGACAAAACAGGGTTTTACTCCTGCCTTAGTTTTCAAGTTACCCATAATCCCGGCAATTTCTTCAGTAAATGTTGATAATCGCTCATACACATCCTACATAAAAAATTAAGCATGTGATTTCAATCTTGAGGTTTGCACTGCACAATATTGTTATTAAATATACATATGCAGAATATGAATGAGCGATTATTTTCAACATTTAGTGAACAGAATGATGATTTTATGGGTAAGTTGAAAATGAGGCAGGGGTAAAACCAAGTTTTTTTTGGAATCTATAAGTGTCACACTACTTTAAAATTGTTGCATATAGAGTCCAAAGAGGATATGGGTTGCTGCTTTAGTTTAAAAATTCCATACTTACTGAATTATTCATGATTTTTGGATCACCCGCAAACATCTCCGTGAAGTGCGACAAAACATATTTTAGGTATTCAAATACTCGAATAATACATTTGCATGAGAAGATAGGAGTCTTCAGAAACGATATGAACTTTT